>OW203722.1:25511225-25774243 GCA_934045075.1 Yponomeuta sedellus | reverse complement strand
TTCAACACGATGGTTTCCTTTACAGTGGTATTGCCACAAAATGAAATAAAAATGAAAATATTATATATTCTGAAAAATATCGAAGTTAGGAACAAAAGATACGAGTCCGCGTAACTCGCTGAGAAATATCTAGGTTATCTTCGTTCAGATATAGTAACGTAGTTATCCCTGAATTTCAAGCCTCACTGGTAATTTTCCATTACCTCCGCAGTCATCAATCAAGCACTCAGACTCATATCTGGGGCACAAAAAGTCTTTTTACACGAAAAAGTGAAATTCGCTGAAAAAATAGTAGCTCCGGAGTGGAGTGTTAAACGGACAATTAATTTTTCAGCATTAACGGAGAGGACAACCTGCCAACTCTCCTACGAAGCCTCCCAATAACCTCCCAGCCCTTATCCATAAATAAATAAGGTCGAGTTTCCGAGAACATAAGCGTAGAGGTTATGTTTGCGTAGTCCAACGTTGCTTTTGACAGCCGCAGAACAAATGTGACGTCACTTGTCAAATTAGTAACGGTCGTCGGCCATTTTGGTTTTTTGAATTTGGAACGCCCGCATGATTGGGCGACTGTTATTGAGCCCGTGTGCACTCGCTCGCGGGCCGCCACGGTTGAAGGGTTGACAAAAATAAGGGCCGACAGCTTTTGTTTGCTTTTTAAGGCAGATTGGCAATACCAGCCCTCGATGTTACTATCCTATGCTGTGGAACGTATTTATATGTATATTATAACTAAATGTTTCTGGAAGTGCTCGTGGCCTAGTCGAACCGAGTGATTGGCATAAATCACTTGAGTTAAGCAACAACAGGCGTGGTCAGGTGCAGGATGGATGACCGTTCCATGACTACCGCTAATGGTATGTATTTGTAGAAAGTAAAATAAATAAATAAAAAAAATTTTTCTTAGCGTGTCCGTGCGTCGCAGGCACGTTAAGCAGTTGGTGCCGGCTGCCATATAACGACTGTCGTTAAGCTATATCAGAGGCCTTATAGGCGACTTGACAACTTCTGACAGTAAGGCCCGCCACTGTCTTACAATCCTCCACCAACCCGGAGTTGGGCCCCGTGGTGGAGTATGGCCTAACCTTCTTGCGATGCAGGAAGAGACCCGGGCCTCTGCAGTGGGGACATACAAGGATTGATATCGATATTCAAATGTTCTGTCGCGCACTTTTCTGAGAAATTCGAAGAGACAGCTACAGTTAACTATTTACACAGCAAAATTCTCAATTCAGAAATTGACCCTAAATTAGACCGTTTTCAAATTTTTCTCTGTGCATGTAGTACAAGGGTACATACATTTCTAATCTTCATTAATAGTTAAGTTTAAATGTAATTAATTTTTAACATAAACAGTTGCATTGTACGTACCCGTAAGCGCAAAATTTCATATAAGTAAAAAACATAATAAATAACTATTTTAAAATCGACATTTTAAATCCATTTTAAAATTTATAAGAGTTTCCAATAACTTGATACATAAAATTATTTATAGTGTAAAATACACGCGATTACGTATGTTTTCCTTTATACACATACGATTTGATCTTTTTTTTTTCATATACATACAGGCACATACTTCAGGCGCCACACTAGGATACCCTGTGTCTTGGGAATCAGAAACAACGACATCACAAACAATGTAAACATCCAAGACTTGGGGATTTTTTTTTGTTCCCAGCCGGGATTCGAACCCGGGACCTCTTGCATTGTAGGTAGATGCGCTACCGCTACGCCACAGAAGTCGTCCAATACCACCTATGATTTAACATTCGTCTATGAGAACTCACCACCATCTCAACTGGAGTAGCCTGTGTCGCAACCCTAATAGTGCTTTGTGATGGTTGATTGAGGGTAGTCTGAAACCTCACCAGCCGAAGATGCGAACGGGTGCCAGCCATCAGTATTCTCGTGACCCCGATGACTGTAACGTGGCCGAAACGTCGAGGTAAAATAGCAATAAATTACTACGCGATTAGGCCCCGAAAATATTCTAACTGGAGTAGCCTGTTAGCATCGAGTTCGGTTGTTAATTTACATTAAATCTACTTAGCTCCACCTAGTTTACACTCAACGTTTTCCGACCAGAGCGGACCATTACTCCTCGTTATTGAATAACCAGTGACCGTTCTAGGGCTTATTAATTATTTCACCGACACACGGCTACTGGTAATATAACCCACTTGAAACTCGAAGCGACTCGATGCACCCAGCAACAAACTAGGGGTCTTACTCTCTTAAGGCCGTTTCCTATAACAGATCCGTGAAATTAAACTCATGTCTATTTAAAGGAAACTTTAAATGAAACGAACCAAACGGATTCGTTAGACATTTTCAACATGTATTACAATGGCTTACATTTTACATTGAAATTCAGCAAACAGAATGTAAATCATTTCGTCGTCGTCGTCAGGCTTTACTAGTCAACTGCTGGACATAGCCCTTCCCTAAAGAGCACCACGTTGTGCTATCATATGAGGTAATGCCCATAATTTCCACACTGGGCATGCGGGTTGGGGATCGCAGTTTGGTGGAATTGTACGGCAGGGGGCGCTGCCGCCCACCCCCCGGTTTGTGTTCCTTAGTCGCCTTTTACGACACCCGCGGGAAGAATTGGTTTGGTGCTATTCTCTAGGCCGACACCACACAATAGGTAAATTATTTACTTTGAAATAGATTGATTTGATTAGATTTGTAGTTTATGTACATTTATGTATAATTTATGAAGCGCTCGTAGTTTAGTGGTGCCGAGTGATTGAAATCAATCACTAGGCTTAAGCAACAATAGGCGCGGTTAGGTGCTGGATGGGTGACAATTCCGTGACTATCGCTAGTGGCATTTTTTCCGAGCCGAGCGATTTCGTGCTTCGTAAGGCACGCTAAGCTGTTGGTGCCGGCTATCATGTAATGGCAGTCGTTATAAGCCACGTCAAAGGCCGCTGGTCTATACTTGATACTGTATAGTTTTCCATGCAGAAACTAGCGTATGCATAGACATAGCACTTGTGGAGCCCCTCCCATCACTGAGCCATAGTCCTGTCTCTTTTAGCTAGTGTAGGCTTATGCTTCACGTTGGCTCAGTACAGTCTATTTATTCTTACTTGTCCAATTTAGTAAACAAGATTCTTACCTTAAAATTGAGATTAGATGCGTAAACTAGACATTTTCTCGCAAATTCATGAAGTATCATGAACTATGTTTTTAAAATTGGCAGCGTGTTATCCAAAAGAGTGTTCCAAGTTACTTCGTTTATAGAAATATGGCAGTTTTGGACTAAAAAGTTACAGTTTACGGGTAGAATCATCGGACAAGTAAAAATAAATGGACTGTACTGTGGTATGAATGCTTCGGAGAAAGCCCCCTAGTCTCGGCTTGTACAGCATGAAAATGTAAGGTAGGTACAAGTTCGCAGCGCGCGAGGCTCAAAAAGGGAAACTTCGACCGCGTAAGCAATATCGCGGAATGCATGCGGCGGCAAAGATTACGTATCATAAATGTCGATACATTTATGACGAGATATGTGGCGCTATACAGCAAATATACTTCTGCAACAAAAACGGTCAAAAGCTTGTACCTGAGTTTCTTTTGTAGTGTACGCAAGTCCCACTGCAAGGCACATGCCTTCTCTCAGAAAGAGTATATGGGCTTAATTATTTTACAATACGTGTGCACCGTGGATCGGCTATATACCTAAGCGCTAGGGTATTTCAACACCTCAGACATTCAGTTTCGTAAAGTATTTATTTTTTATTTTTAATGCACTAACCCGTGCTAAGAACAATTTTAAAAAACCTATTTAGAGGCTAAAAATTCCACCCATGCCGGGATTCGAACCGGCGACCTCTGGTTATCCGTGCCAGCGCTCTATCTAACTGGGCGACTCACCGGCATCAGTGAAATTTCGAACCTCTTTACACTATTCTCTGTATTACGTACAGGCAGCGACATCTGGCTGAAGTCGATTGCATCACTTACAGCCCCGACTACCTACTTTGCAGTTAGGTTCTTAACATCGAAATGATATCGCTGTACCCACATGATTATTCTATTTTTATTTTTAATGCACTAACCCGTGCTAAGAACAATTTAAAAAAACCTATTTACATATTTCGTCAAGTAAATCTCTCAATCGGATTTATACCAGCGCTACTTGCTTGGCAATGAGTGTTTCCCATCTACATGTTCTGACCATGAATAGCCTACAGCTGGGCACAGGCCTCTTTCCTTGCATATTAAACCGTTCAGGTGTCTGCTAACTTCATCTATTACTTTCCACGGCTTTAGTAATGTCACCAACCACCCGGCGAGAGTTTACCCAACCTTGGCTACTCTGTGTCAGTTTCTGGCTAACCACAAGCCCCGCCCCTTTCCACTTTACCTTGGTTGTTCGCGTCCTAAGTTCCAGACTCGCAATCGCATTGGCGCGGTTTTGGCCGGCGAAAGAAGAAGAACGTCTGGACGGAACTAAATTACTCTTTGCCCACTCCTCTAAAAAAGTTGCAGCGTGTGTACTTGTGTAGGTCCCGCACATTATTTAATTTCCATGAGTGGCCAGCGTGCCCGCATAATACATGCCGAGCCAACTTTGAGTCGAGTTTGATAAGCTTTCATGGCGATTAACGAGATTAAAACGTTGCGGGGAGTTTCTTATTTTGTTGCAGACTTATGCGTTTCTTTCGCGTACAGTTGCTGTGTGGTTTGAAAAATTCGTTGTTTATTTTAAGCTGAAGGATCAATGTAGTTTTTAGAAAAACAGCTAAATTAATAGCCTATATATTTTTCCAGGTGGAGCGACGACATTCGCAATGCGGTGGGCTCTAACTGGAAGAGGAGAGCCGAAGATCGGGCTCAGTGGCGTGTCTTGGGAGAGGCCTATGTCCCGCAGTAGACTGAAACTGATTAATTAGTAGTTTTTTTTTATCGTGGCAGGAATAACGTTACTTTCAGAAATGAAGTTGATGCGCCGGAGGCGGCCAAGGTAAGTATATATGTATTATGTACCTACCTACATAATGCCGCGGAAGTACTTTTGTTTTCTTATTACTCTAATATATTATATTATATTGTACGACGCTGACATAAGAGACTGTACTACCAAGAGAATTATATGACGATGTTATGCCTCGCGTAATAATGGTCAACTCTAATTTAGGTATAAGTTCGTTTAACCATAGAGAACGTTCATTACATTTCTGTTGCAATGTCATCCATCACGTCACTGAGTATATAATTGTGCACAATTGTTTTGTGAAGTACGGCTGTAGACTAGATCCGCATCTACTAGATTTTTAGAGGATCATTTTGTTTAATAATACTCTCATGAAAACGTGCTACGTTAAAAGAAACCGATTTATATCCGTCGCCTTAAAAATGTTAAGAAAGACAAAAGATCTTCCATGCAAATTAGATCCAAGCTAGCTGTCAATACCACTCAAAATCGTCTGCAGGTGGTACCTAAAGAAGTTTTTCACGAAATCCCTGTTGCGTGGTACAAAGGCCCGTCCGGCGCACCTAGCGGGGTGTCCCCTAGCCAGAGGTAGCGAGGGAGACTACTGAGAAATCACTATAAGTTGCCAGTATTCCTATTCACATTTCACACGTCCACTCCTCAAACTGGAGAAACTTTAGCTATAGAAATATGGCCATTAGTCAGATTTCTATTTTGTGTAGAGCGGCGGTAGCGGAGCGGTGTAGAACGCCGGCTTCTCAATCGGGAGGTCGTGGGTTCGAACCCCGGCATGTACCAATGACTTTGTTTTCTAAGTTATGTACATTTGTTAAATTATAGTAGCAATGCTACTTGCTGACGGTGAAGGAAAACATCGTAAGGAAACCCTAGTGTCTGAGGTGTTAGCGTACCTACCTCAGCGCTTGTTACGTACAATGGCCCAACTATGAGGCTAAGTGCGGAAATCTCAGGTCTAACTAACTAACTAGTCTATTTTGTAACCTTACGTAATTAAATCCTCGTAAGCATGACATGACCTAGTTTGTTTTCTAATGTGATAAAAAATCGGTATCAACCCTTGCACGGGACTTTTTGTGCACTGGGGCCAAGACCGGGTTGGTGGAGGATTGTAAGACAGCGGCGGGTCTTACTGTCAGAATTTATCAAGCCGCCTATAAGGCATCTGACATAGCTTAGCGACCGCCATTTTGGTGTCAGCAGGCGCCAACAGATTAACGTGCCTTGCGAATCACGGAAGCGCTCGGAAAAATGCCACTGGCTTCCTGCACCTGACCGCGCATGTTGTTGCTTAATTCAAGTGATTGATTCCAAGTTTTTAGTCTTCACCGTCGACCTCCCTCCGCAACGATCGAGGTTTATAAGACCGAAGTTAGGTCCCATTTCTTTAAAGATTTACCTAAATGGTTCACGCTCATTTCGGAGACCAATAAGAGCAGTAAGCTCGCCATGTACCTTTTTAATTTGTGGATTTTGTATTTTCTATATGTATTATGCGTGCGATAAAGTACAAATGAAGTAAATAGTTTGAAATCTAGCTTGAATTGTAACGTTCATTAAGCCGCAGTTACTGCGCTTCTTTGAATAAAACCTTTTCATTTCTCATACTCGGAAAGTAGTGTTGTTTTGATCTGATTATTGGGTGGAAAATGCTGCTTCCCTCCATAGGGAGGGAAAAACTCATACAAATTACTTCCCACCCAAGGGTGGGAACGAACTTTAAAAATAGAACTATAGTGCGTTCACATTAACTTGACGCGTGAGAGTATTGGTAGCACTGAGATGTTTACTGTTACCATGTTAAATAAGAAATCATTCCCATTACTTGGGGAAAATAAAAGGATTGAGGGCTTGTTTTACCATCTTTCGATTAGGTCCAAAAGCTAATTCACATGTTATGTCCTTGTTACCAATTCTCTCACGCGTCAAGTTAATGTGAACGCACTGTACTGTCAGTTTTGAAGAGTTTTTGTAATAAATAGGCTTTTAAAAAAAACTAAGTAAAAAAAATGCTGCGGCCATGTGAGTTTCTAAACAGCTTTAGCGCAAACTTCTTTAAGCGGAATAAGCCGCAACAATTACGAGGTGAGTTTCATATTTAAAATTGCATCCACGCACGCCGGTTCCGGGAAACGAGAGACTCTCCTATTTTTTTCTAATTATTTTTTATTTTATTTTTTTCAAGTCTAATCTTTTTAAATTTTATAAGTCTAGAAGTTAGACTTGTTTTTTTATGTTTATCGCATGTTTACCTACTAGGTACTAGACCTAATTATGAATGCTGTGTGAGCCTTTAATTGGCAACCTTATAAGGCTGAAACTGTCATACCCTAATTAAGCAAAAGTGTTTTATAAGAGGCTTACCTGTTAAATAAAAAAATAAAAAAATCGTTAAAACATTGAATATAGACCCTGTCGTCACGCCTATTCTCTAGAGTCACCTTCAGAGGTTCCCCAGTAGTAGCCGCTGGAGCCAGGGCGGGCCAATTAGCGCGGTCCCAGCGCCGCCCGTCCCGCCCGTCCCGCCCGTAACGAGCTGTCAAACTTTTTGCCCGCACACCCCTTTGTTTGTCTCCCGTCAGGCCACTGATAATGGCGTTGGTCTCTCGAGGCCCGAAAAAGATTTCTGGCCTTCGATTGGAGAGTAGGTGACACTTTACTGTACACCCAATACCGGCCGAGACAGACTCGCGGATCATATCGTCTATAATATAAAAATGAATCGCTGAATGTGTTGGTAAGCGCAGAATTCGAGAGCAGCTGAACCGATTTTGCTAATTCTTTTTTTTAAATATTCCTTGAAGTACGAGGTTGGTTCTGACGGAGAGAAAAATAAAAAAAAATTAAAGAATCGACTGTTAGGCGGTGCACAGTCCGCTGGATCAGCTAGTTGCAGAATAAAAAAAAATATTTCCTTTGCTAAATATGTCACTATTTATGTACGTATGTGTATATATTTATTTATAGTATGTAAGTATGATTTATGTAAGTTTATTATTACGTATACGTCGATATCAACCCTTGTTATGTCCCCACTGCTGCGGGTTTCTTCCTGCATCACAGGCCATACTTAACCACGGGGGCTAAGTCCGGGTTGGTGAAAGATTGTAAGAGAGTGGCGGGTCTTACTGTCATAAGTTATCAAGCCGCCCATAAGGCCTCTGACATGGTTTAATGACTGCCATTACATGACAGCCGGCACCAACGACTTACCTACGAGCCTTGCGAAGCTCGCAAGCGCTCGAAAAAATGCCACTAGCGGCAGTCACGGGACGGTCACTCATCCTGTACGTGACCACGCCTGTTGTTGCGTAACTTGAGTGATTGATTCCAATCACTCAGTTCTACTAGGCTACGAGCGCTTCGTTGCGTTGCGCATTACGTATACGTATGTCTATTAATATTCGTATTTGCGACGACTATCCGTACCAATTTCTCCTTTGGCAAATTCTCCAATTTGAGGTTGCCTGGAAGAAATTGCTATCGGCAATAAGGCCGCCAATTGTATCATATCTTCTGTATTTGCTGTTTCTGTACCATTTTTTACCTGCTGATTCTGTAACATTTTTACCAGTGTACAATAAAGAATATTCTTATCGTATGTTTGACTTATTTAGTTTTTGTATCCATTAGATTGGGGCCTATATAGAAAGCCTAACTTACGCTTGGTCGTTTTCGTTATATTTTAGCAACTGTACTATATTACAAGATTAATAACAACATAAAAGCACTCTTGTATCCGAGAGGGGTAAGCTGAGACCAGGGTCGGCCACTTGCCCCGATAATAACAATAATTAATTGTTGCATGCATGCACGCCATTTTCTAGAACTTTCTAACTTACCCTTAGCTAATACCACATGCTAACGGTGTAGGAAAACATCGTGAGGAAACCGTGCTGGGCAAGTCTACACCATCTAAAGGAATATCCCAGGCACTGCAGCGTCAGAGTGGTCCCTTCACCCATCTAGTGTAAGCGAAGATGCCACTGGACGCTGTATAAATTATCGTAGGCGCAGAGGCCAATATTTTGTAGCTAACAAGTTTAATAAGTGTATATATTACCTTTTTTCTTATAGAGTAAATATATAAATGAAATCAAACCTACACAAACTTTGTATTTGCCAATACCCTATAACTTAGTCGACAAAAACACACGTTTTTTTTAGATGGGGACGACATTCGTTGCTTTTTGTGAGTTTTGTTATGATAATTACCATTAAATTCTAAGTGAAGATTATGAAACTTTATCATGGGACTTTGGCTATTGGCCAAATAAATTATGTTTATTGTTTATTGTTTATTGCACAAAAAAAACAAGAATATAAAATCCAAAGAATTTTGCGTACGTATACACCATATATATCAGAATTAAGGTGCATGCTATGACTTAAGTAATAGAAGTTCCAGGGGTCCCCACACTAGGCTAGGCCTGTAACGTGGGGAACCAGTTGTATATAAAAGCGAAAACAAATTAAATGTTATTAAATTTTAGCTTTAACAATATTGAAGCACCAAAATGAACATAAAAATACCCATTGCCTACCCAGCTGTTTTAGCACGTTTGATTTATCAGATTAAAATGACCCTTGTTTATGTTTCGATTGCCTATTTATTTGGACACACAGCTCTAAACTTAATTTGCGATAAATATACCTATTCCTCTTTGGACGGTGTTTCGTTCCTCCTTTATTTTTTTTTACACCCAACCTAGTCTGTACGTCACGGCACAGTCTGGAATACTCTACGCAGTTGTTTTTTGTATAACAGTTGCGTTCACACAAAATCGCCGTGATGTTTCCAGACTGTGGCATGTGAAAGAGCTTGGGTCACCACTCTGTACGCGCAGTTAGTTACACGCCTCAATACTTCGGCTATTGGGAATTGAATTTATAAAATCCTGGGGTCCGAGCGATCCAATGAAATTTTCAAACAAATGGTGGGGCAACGAACCAATTGCTCCGATCTCGCCGTATAAATGATACAGAAGGGCAACTTCTTCCTAACCAAAGTCGAAGATTAGGCGGGTAAAGGATTAAGGTAGTGTTGACCAAAATTGGGTCTGCGGTCGATTGGTAGACCAAAAGTCCACAGGGCCGGCGACATTGTAAAAGCCGCTGGGAAACATTGAATGAGATTAGCAAAAGACTGGAAAGGTTAGCGTGAAACAGACCTATGCCCAACAGTGGGCTTTGTTTATGGGTCTGATTAGATATAAGGACAGAGCGCAGCTTAACTCTTACCTACTTAGGTATACACAGGATCTGGAAAAATCTCACATATATTCGAAAACCGGTGGATCTACAGTAAAGTTATTTAAATTTTATAGAACAACTGATATTTTTTTCGCAATTGCGAAGTTATCCCTGTAATGTTAAAAGTTCTTCGTATGTTCTTTCGTGGAAAAATATACATATTATTATTCGAATAATATGCCTTTTTTTCCACAACATACTCGCCCTGAGTGTCTTAGACCCCGACAACAGCTAGCCACCAAGATTGCTAAGCTAGAAATCGTAAACTCTGGTCCCCACTCAATGGCAGCAAAAGTTTTCAATGCTCTACCATATCACATGCAAAATATAGTAGACGATAATTGGTTTAAAATAACCCTCAATGATTTCTTGGGCTTCAAGAAATTTTCAATGACAAATGTTTAACTAAACAATAGCAAGGAAAATATATATAAAAATATATATAACAGATAGTTATAAGCGAGCAATTAATTAAGTTATATTGCAGTGTTCTTACAGGGAGACATACCTTACCTCTTAAATGACATATAAGAACTGTATGTCATGGCACTAAAGAAATCTGAATCTGACATTTCCGATAAAAAAAAATCAAATAAGTGCATCCGGAACTAACTTAATACGTGCAATTTTATTAAAAACCAACATCTTTAATAAAATTGCACATTATTATTCAAGAAGGAAATTGTTACAATCAAAAGAGAATGGGCCTTTTGCACTTCTCTATTCCCGACTGCTATGGTCAGCGAGAATAAAAACGTTCCGAAGCGCTCGGGTTGATTTCGGGAGCATAAATTGTTGATTCAAGGGACTCGTCGATTGCCTGACTCTCGGTCGACGTAGCTGGGTGCTAACAACCTCGAGAGTGGGACTTTCCTTTGTAGACCCGCGAATTATTCGCCTGGTTCTCGAAAATGTAACGGTCAGGGTTTTTTTTTTTAAAACCTATATCCGTTCCTTTGAAGAAGAAGAAGAAATACATTTATTTATCGCCACACAGACATATGCCAATCGTAAAAAATACAAAAAAAAAAAAGAAATAAATTCAAATGAAATAGTTTTTTTGTCTGAAATTGCGTACAATTGGTGGTCAGTATAATAAATAGCGGTCTACACATTTCACCCGTCCAGGTATGCAAAAATTATGTTTAAAAGTATAATTATTAAAGTATAAAATAATATAATTATTTACATAACAGATAATGTTCCTATTTTTTTTTACAAAAGGTTTATTTGATGCTCATTAATCGAATATACGTTTCTTACGGTATATTTATTCTATTTAAAGAGAGATACTCGTTCACATTATAAAAACACATTTCGATTAGCCATTTATGTAGTGATACCTTAAATCGAGTCAAGGGCAGGTGCTTAATTGACTGTGGGAGCTTATTATATATATGTATGAGCATACGGTAGCAACCTCTTTTACAAAATTCAGTTCTGCATGGCGGACATATAATTTTGTTAGGATATCTTGTATTAAGAGAATAAGCCCCACAGTATTTTATAACAAACACGACAGAACAGAGTAAGCGGATACAGCTTTGCAGGGCGTAGTCCTTCTCTCAAAGAGAGAGAGAGAGAGAGAGATTATGGGGTTAATTACCACGCGTGCCCACCGCGGTTTAGCGATTTCAAGTGCTGAGGTATTTTGAACTATAAAGTTGGACGTTCAGAGTTCTAAGATGAAAATTTTATGTAGCTTACATAAAGTTAATTTTTTTGGGTAGCCCTTGTACGTTCCACTGCATAGTCGTTCTCTCAGGGAGAGTTAAGTATTTATCTCATCATAAAGAAAAACAACAGACGTATTAGAAGCTTTGAAGGCTTTATAAAATCACTTGAAGGCTACATCGATTGGAACAGTTATCAATTCAGTCAATTGCCAAAGTAGGTAATCCTGTATTTTGGCAAAAAGGCATATTATGTACTTAGAGAGTAGGTACCCGGCTATATTTTTTTCATTTTATTTATGTATTTCAGGCGTCAAACACCCATAAATTTGTTATTATAATCTAACCTATGTTAGTACAAAAACAACAAAACTTATTTCTACTATGTACACTAAAGTTGCACAGTCTGAGCAGTTTTAGCTTCCATGTAGCTGCATTAGGTGTACCCAGACTGCACAACCAGGCCTATCGGCAATTGCACAGGAGAATATGTAAAAATCAAACATACAATATTTTTACAAAGATGCAATCAATACAATTAATTGGCGGCCTTATCACCGACAGGAATTTTCTTAGGCATAGGCATAAGATTAGTCTAGAGCTTATAGCTTACAGTTAGACTACATAAGAGCAGTCTATAGGACACAGACTTTCCTGTCCTATAGACTGGATAGGACATAGGACAGGAAAGTCTATGTCCATAGGACAGGAAAGTCGAAGTAAATGGGGAAGTTTGGTAGGTACTGCAAGAATGAGTATGGGCTTAATCATATATTAATTTTTTTTCCCTGTAACTTATTTTGTCTTAATTTTTTATGGCTTAATATGTATAGCAGTGAAAATAAATATTTTTATATAAACATACATTTTGCAACATATCAGTAAAATTAAACGAAGCATCACAATATGTGTAATTATTTGTAAAATATGATTTTAGAAATGAGCATTGTACTAGGGTACGTATACCTACAATGAATGGAAATTGCTGAGTTTTCATATTTACTCATTGCTTTATATTAGATTAGTCAAGCTAACGTATTCTTTGGAATCGGTTGTTTCATTATTACGCCATTCCGCCATCAATAATAATATAGCATCGATATCAAAATAGCCTACTGGGTATTCGCTCATGAAAAAAATATTTGGCAATAAATATTTTTGTAAGTACTTTCTTTTGTATGAGCAAGTCAAAAATTAACAATTAGTATTTATTTATTAGGTTTTTCAGTGCACAATACATTTATCTATGTATTACTACAGTTGACATTATTTACCAGTAAGGAACCATTAAGGAATCGCTTGTAGCCCGGCTGCCTGAGTGATTTTAAACGATCACGAAGGTAAAGCAACATAGGGCGCGTTCAGGGCACGGGTGGTTGATCGTCTATGAGTAACGCTAGTGGAATTTTTCCGAGCGGTTCCGTGCTTCGCAAGGCACGTTCAGTAGTTGGTGCCGGCTGCCGTCGATAGATGGTAGTCGTTAAGCCCAGTCAGAGGCCTTAGGGCGGCTTGAAACTTCTGACAGTAAGACCGGCCAGTAGTCTTGCAAGCCTCCACCAATCCGGACTTGGCCCCCGTGGTGGAGTATGGCCTATACCTTCCTCAGGGAAGAGACCCGTGCCCCTTGGTGGGGACATAATGGGTTGATGATGACGAAGGAAATAAGTAATTTCAACATTTTTTCAACATGTTTGAAGCGCTGAGATACATAATCACCCACTCAACGCCCCACGCGTTGCTTTCCTCCAAAGTCGCCAATTTCGTCTCCACGCCTGTTTTACAACCAAAATTCGCGTGTTTCGCTCAACACATCCTGTGTCAAGTTTTGATGAGACATCGCAGCGTAGTTTGTAGTGATTGTGCCCCGCCTCAGACGCGCCTGCGGGTAAATGCAAATATTATTCCTGACGAGCCCGCTGATTGTCGCAGACGGGGTCGACAACTATCACTCTATCTGCGTAGGGAAGTAGTGATTATTAGTTTTAGTTAGTTCCTTGTGTTCGGGATAGCTTTAAATTATTATTATTAGTTAATACACAAGCAGTTTTTAGCTGATACGTATATATCATTTCCGTGCACTTGTTTAATGTATATCTAGTCTGTTTTTAAATGAATTCACCGAAGGAGCACTGATTATTCATAAAAAATTGACACAAATTAGGAAAAATATTCGTTATCAACCCTTGGTCTCTTCCTGTATAGCAAGAAGGTTAGGCCATACTCCATCACGGGGGCCAAGTCCGGGTTGGTGGAAGATTGTAAGACAGTGGCGGGCCTTACTGTCAGAAGTTATCAAGCCGCCCGTAAGACCTCTGACATTTCTTAACGACTATCATTATATGATAACCGGCACCAACGGCTTAACGTGCCTTACGAAGCACGGAAGCGCTTGGAAAAATGCCACTAGCGGTAGTCACGGGACGCTCACCCATCCTGTACCTGACCGCGCCTGCTGTTGCTAAACCAAGTGATTCATTCCAATCACTCGGTTAACCTAGGCCACGAGCACTTCAGGAGGAATCTAAAGAAATTTTACTGTGTTACGTCTGTTCAACAAAAAAGTACCTACATGCGTTCTCTCAGAGAGGGAGAGGCAGAGAGTATGATCTGCCTCTCTGCTTAATTACCACGCGAGCTCACCGCGGACTACCAATTTCAAGTGCCGTGGTGGTTGAACACTGCAGACACTCAGGTTTCCTTACGACGTTTTCCTTCACAGTTAGCGAGTGGTATTCCTGCCATATTACTTCACTTATATACATAACTGCACAAACACATACACACTCATACTATTATGTTTGTGATCGCTGTTTCTAGTTCCCACGACACAGAGTATCCTAGTGTGGGGCCAGAAGCAATGTAGGTATATGCCTGTATGTAAATGTCATATCATGTTATATTATGGACGTTCTTACTTTCCGTACTTTAATAGTAGATTGAGAAAATAAAGTTATACAATTACAAATAGCAGTATAACTCTGCTTAGAAAACGAAGTCATTGGTATGTACCCGCCCTGGGAATCGACGAGTTCATTGTTCTACCCTCGGGGCTACCGTTGTCCTCCCACTGCGCTACCGCCGCCCTCACCTTCTTCCGTCTGAAGACGGTTATTTAAATAAATTATTTCCATCAAACTGCGTACCTAAATCTTTAAAATTAAATAATAAATAAAAGGAGACCATTCACGCTTCATACTAAGTTGGGCCCAAACATGAAAGTGCCGGCCAGCGAAAAAAAAACTATTCTAAACGATGGGCCACATTGATTTGTCGATTTCATACTAAGAAACCTATATCCTAAAATGAATACCTTAAGTACTAGTAGACGTTAAAGGTCAGATTTTTCTATACATTTTTAATAATGCAGAACAGACGCATTAAGATTCTCTTTTTTAGCTTGTAAAAGTATTGAGGAAGACTCCCTACACAAACTCTAATACGTATATTTCATAAACACGTTACAATAATGTTTGGTCCAATGTATGGGAATATAATATTTTCAATGTCTGACAGTACCTAGCTAAAATATAGGCTTCACTGTTTTGGTGCCATAGTATCAAATGTTCTGGATAGTGTGCGTGACAGTTTGGAAATGTTTTTTTTCGTTTGCCGGACTTTGAGTTTTGGGCCCAATTTGAATGGTCTCCTTTTGTTCACTAATAATAGGTAATCACTGAAAACAATAAGATGTAGATGATCAATCAGGGCTCCAAAAGTCATTGGTCTGCTATCGTTTCACAGTGGAGTTTCGTTTGCGGTTTTTTGCACAGAAAGTGCCTTTGCTAGTGTGTGATTGTCGTGCGTGTAACAGCCGTGCAGCGCGGAGGCGCTGTAACGCAAATTGTTCTACATGTAGTCCTAGATCCAATGGGACATTTCGTCACATTTTTGCGTCCCACTGGATCAAGGATCTGGTTATAGAATAAAATGTTTCAAACTCTCTATCTATCTCGAGTTAGCACCTATAACACAAGTCATTTAGTTGTACTTAGTATAGGGCTAAGGAGACCTGTGTAATATGTCCATGAATATTTGTTTGTTTGTTTGTTTGTTTGTTTGTTTGTTTGTGTGTTTGTTTGTTTGTTTGTTTGTTTGTTTGTTTGTTTGTTTGTTTGTTTGTTTGTTTGTTTGTTTGTTTGTTTGTTTTTTTTTGTTTGTTTGTTTGTTTGTTTGTTTGTTTGTTTGTTTGTTTGTTTGTTTGTTTGTTTGTTTGTTTGTTTGTTTGTTTGTTTGTTTGTTTGTTTGTTTGTTTGTTTGTTTGTTTGTTTGTTTGTTTGTTTGTTTGTTTGTTTGTTTGTTTGTTTGTTTGTTTGTTGGTTGGTTGGTTGGTTGGTTGGTTCGTTCGTTCGTTCGTTCGTTCGTTCGTTCGTTCGTTCGTTCGTTCGTTCGTTCGTTCTTTCGTTCGTTCGTTCGTTCGTTCGTTCGTTCGTTCGTTCGTTCGGCAGATGGCTCCAGGTTATGTAATTTTTAACTCTTAAATATTAGGTACAAATAATTAAGTACCAAGTTTGATGGATGTAACGAGGCTTTGGTTATCTATTTTAATTTTTATTATTTTTTTTATTTATTAATCATTTATTTACACTTACACACACACGCAATAAAAACAATATTAAGCAGACTATACGTACAAGAGAAGAAAAGCAACAACACATACGATACACAATGAAACACAGACACAGAGCATTTTCCAGTGTGAGTACTGTGGGTGTGGCAAGTGCAAAAGGGCTCTGACTCAGCATAAGCTGGAGATATGATACTCCAGCGCTGGTCTTCCGTCAGTACCCGTGACGTGGCATGCAGGCCTCGGAGAGATACCTAGTACGAACCTGAACAAAATCGTAAATAAGATTAAGCAAATAAATAAATAAATAAGAGACAGTGAGTTATTTACTAAAAGTATTGAGTCAAACTTTGAGTTAACAAAGTGGAATGCTGGATAATGTAAGATGAATGTCAGGTATGGTAATTGCATAAATTGTAAAAAGATAATTAGGATAGAATAATTGATAGGGCAATGTCAGTTGCGATAGTTGCATAAATTGTGAATAGATTAATAAAGTAGAAAATTTGTATATTGATGTCAACTATTTTAATTTAAATAAATGTATTATAAGTATTTATATGAATACATATAGGTATGTATATAAAGTCACAGCGAAAGTATGAATTGATTTGGCCGTACATAATTATTTAAGGAAGCTGCTTAATCAAGTTCATATAAACACATTATTCCATAGAATGCAGTATACTTCCTGCACATTGTGTTTTAGACTGACTAGTAGTTTCTACGTAATTTAGTCAACAGACTCTTAGGAGAGCTAATTGTAGTAGTATTAGAACGTAAAGTTACAACGCTCCCCCCTACCCCCCTGCCTTACTGACTACTACTGAATCTCTTGTTGTACGAATAACCAATCCTAGCGTCTCAGGGGCTAGCTAGAACCATTGGAGCATACCACAATATGTGTTGCGAGTTGAAAGGCATCCGTTTGTAGTGCGCCGCGACTGACTGGGCAGGCTTTATGAATTCATTTCGGGAACCAGCGCGCCGCCTTTATTAAATTATCATTTTAATTTGTCAATATTGGCCCTTTAGTCGAATCTGTGAGGTAAATAGTTAGGTTGGTGATGGTACATAAAATTACAGAGGCCTTGGCAGGAGTTGTCAGAGATGGCTTAGCAAGCACGCAAGCTACTGCTTTCCAAATTTTTTTGAAGTGAAACGTCTAAAGTAAACTAAAGATATAAAAATTTAAGGTAAAATTGTTAATAAGTTAAATATTTTCAAGTAGCATACCATTCGAGGTGAAGCCTGTAATCGATCGATATCGACCTTTGTATGTCCCCACTGCTGGGGCAGGGGTCTCTTCCTGCATCGCAGGCAGGTTAGCTTTGGCCATACTCCACCACGGGGGCCAAGCCTGGGTTGGTGGAGGTTGTAAGGCAGTGGCTGGCCTTACTGTCAGAAGTTATCAAGCCACCCATGTGGCCTCTGACATGGCTTAACGACTGCAATTACATGACAACCAGCACCAACGGCTTAACGTGCCTTGCGATGCACGGAAGCGCTCGGAAAAAATGCCATTGGCGAAAGTTACCGGACGGTCACCCATCCTGCACCTGACCGCGTCTGTTGTTGCTAAACGCAAGTGATTGATTCCAATCACTCAGTTCTACTAGGCCACGAGCGCTCCTTTAAAGAATATTCTTTCTAAAAATTCTTTGTATATTTTGTCTCGTTAGCTTTCCAAAGCTGTCATTTAGCCAACACATCGAGGGGTCACTTTCAAAATACATTTTAATTAACAAAACATAAGCTTAAATCCGTGCAACGGACCGATGCAGGCGCGGGGTCACAATGCGCTCCCCAGAGACTAAGCAGGGTCTTCTGGCTAGTTGCCCTTTGCACTAATTGTACGAGACTAAAGGTCACCAGATATCCGTCTTTGTATAGTGAATGGTATAGATTTCAGCGCAATCTGGGATTAAATATTATCATAATACTCGGGGGTCCCGGTTCGATTCGCCGTGTGAACCGTCGCGCCTGGGCCAGCGGCGGCGCTGAATTATTTATGAAACGGTTTCTATTGTTTATTTTCTTCTTTTTGCAATCCAAATAGTGGCGTATTCTTAATGAAAGGAAATAAAACTACTTCTTTAACTTGGCCGTTCAACTTTTAGTCAATAATATCTCCTGAAGATTTTTTAAGCATTTTTTATGTAGAATATATACTCCCTTCTCGCAATACCGCTAACTGTGAAGGAAAACATCGTGAGGAAACCCGCTTGGTTGGCTCCGCACGTATGGACTAGTCTTTCCTGTGGGCTAGGCCGACTAAGCTGTCAGGATCGTATAGGTGCTGGGCAAGCCTACACCATCTATAAAACCATGTCCCAGGCACTACAGCGTCGCAGTGGTCCCTTCACCCATCTAGTGTGAGTGAAGATACCACTGGACGCTGTATATATTATCTCATCAAGTAGATGCATATGAACCCATGTCAGAGGCCTTATGAGCGGCTTGATAACTTCTGACAGTAACGCCCGCCACTGTCTTACAATCCTCCACCAACCCGGACTTGGTTCCCATGGTGGAGTATGGCCTAACCTTCCTGCGATGCAGGAAGAGACCCGTGCCCCAGCAGTGGGGACATACAAGGGTTGCTAACGAACTAGATGCAAAACAAGCCCACTGCAGGGCACAGGCCTTCTCTTAGAAACAGAGAGTGCGTGCATAATTACCACCCGTGCCCACTGCGTGTTGGCAATTGGAAAAAACAGCGCTGAGGTAGTTGAACACTTAAGATACTTAGGTTCCTTGACGATGTTTCCTTCGCCGTTAGCGCATTGTTAGTGGTGTTGCTATAACTTCATAAATATACTATTTTTATTTTAATGCACTAACCCGTGCTAAGGAACAAATTTAAAAACCTATTTAGAGGCTAAACATTTCACCCATGCCGGGATTCGAACCCGCAACCTCTGGCTATCCGTGCCAGCGCTCTACCAATTGAGCCAATGGGCGACTCACGGCATGGGTGAAATTTTTAGCCTCTAAATAGGTTTTTAAATTTGTTCTTTAGCACGGGTTTGTGCATTAAAAATAAAAATAGTGTAATCATGTGGGTACAGTGATATCGTTCCGATGTTAAACCTAACTGCAAAGTAGGTAGTCGGGGCTGTAAGTAATGCAATTTGCTTAAGTCAGATGTCGCTGCCTGTACGTAATACAGAGAATAGTGTAAAGAGGTTCGAAATTTCTTTGATGCCGTGAGTCGCCCATTCGCTCAATTGGTAGAGCGCTGGCACGGATAGCCAGAGGTTGCGGGTTCGAATCCCGGCATGGGTGAAATTTTCAGCCTCTAAATAGGTTTTTAAATTCATAAATATACATGACTTATTTCTAAGTTAGAATATTTTTGGGGCTTAATCGCGTAGTAAATTATTACTATTTTACCTCGACGTTTCGACGACTTTACAGTCATCGTGGTCACGAGAAGACTGATGGCTGGTACCCGTTCGCATCTTCAGCTGATAAGGTTTCAGACTACCCTCAAACAGTGGGGATGTTGCGACACACTACACTGACAATGTCGGACGAAGCCATGCGACTTTTTTCCACTCGAACACTTCTTGATGACCGGATCCCACGTGTCTATGTGTTCAAGTCGCGAAAGTTTAAAGTAACAACCCGAAGGTCTCGGGTTCGATCCCCGGCCGGGTCAAACTAGGAAACGAACTTTTCTAGTTCATCTCGGGTTTTGGATGTTATCTATGTATTTATTGTATGAAATCTATCGTCGAGTTAGCACCTATAACACAAGTCATTTATTTGTACTTAGTATAGGGCTAACGAGATCTGTGTAATATGTCCACGAATATTTATTATTATTTGTTATTTCTAAATTATTCAAAGTTAGAAGTGAAAGTCAGAAATCAAAGTCATATTCAACTCTCGAGCTACCAATTGCGAATTCAGTGTTCTGCCGCTACCACCGCTCACCACACCACCACCACATTAGGCAATTATGGCTTATTAGCTGTACCCCGCGGTGTTACCCCCGGTTCATCGATTTTCCCATGAGAATGATATGAGAAAAAGTAGCCTAAGTATTAATGTCAGCTAACTGCATACGAAATTTAAATAAAGACTCTCCAGCCGTTTAGAAGTAAAAAAGTAACAAACAAACACACTCACTAGCTTTCGCCTTTATAATATTAGTGTGTAGTGATTTATTCGTAGTGTAGGCGTAGCTTAGTGTAGTGTATGCCCTCCGACCAGGTAGGATGACGATCTGCGAAAAACTGCAGGCAGATGCTGGATGCGGCAAGCTGAAGACAGGGCGCTTGGCGCTCATTAGGTGAGGGCTATGTCCAGCAGTGGACTACATACGACTATAGCCTAAAGAAGAACAAGATTTATTCTTTCTCATAGTACGACGCCCTCTAGTAGGAATCGAACCCACGACCTCTCTCATGATAATCAGACGTGACACCACTAGACCAACGAGGCAGTTAAAGCCAGTGCTTTAATCTAGTTCCCAAAGTCGAAGTGCGAATAAACAATCCGATTAATCGAATCGAAGTTAGATCGCTTTCGGTCGGGCCGCGGAGTGCAAGCCAGCCATTTTGTAACCCTGAGAGTTCCAGAGTGCAACGGGATAAGTTGCTCATGTAAACAGAGCCTCTCCCTAGAAGTGAAAGCCTGAAAGCACGTAAAGTACCAAAAAAAAAATATGAATATGTCAATTCTATTAAGATCATTTTGATCATTCATCCAAATGTATTTCGATTGTCAGTGAAAACCTGTTATTGGCTTTAAATCTAATTCAACTTATTCTTTGTGAAAATGCCTCGTGTATAAGCTGTTGGTTTTCCAATAAACAATAAAATAAAATAAATGATGGATAGATAAAAGATTTATTTCCATAAGACACACACAGGTATAAATATATCATCACATATTACATCACAAATTAACAGTACAGAGTTGACATTGACAAAACGTAAACATACAGAATAGTGATACAAACATAACTCAGTTGTGCGGTACAGTAAGTACCTATTGAGATAGGGACGAATGCTGAAAATGTTTCAACGTGTGTGTGGCAAATGCAAACGGATTCCGACTCAGCATGTGCTGAGAGCTTAAGAGGAAAACTCTAGCGCTGGTATTCTGCCGGTACCCAGTGTGAGCGGCGTGCAGAGCTCAAAGAGGTGAGTAAATGATATGTTTCTTATATATACATGTACACACATACATACACACATATATACACACATATATACATATACATACAAAATAAGATATACGTATGTGAAAATATTATATGTATCATATCCAAACAGATTTAGTAAAGCAAGAAATTAATCGAGCCTGTGCAAACTTTGCTTACCTACTCAAAGCCACAGTTGATAATAACAATAAGATAATTATTAATTAAATTTGGTGATTAATTAAGCATAAGATAAAAGATGTCATCACAATTTATAATTACTATACTAAGTCGTGCTGAGTCTATGGGCCAAAATAAAAATAATAAGTACAAAATAAAAATAATAAATGTCCAACTAGAATAGATTATTGAATTGTATTATCAAATTTAAGATCGATAAATGAAGGGTTTCATTGGCGCTTTCACAGGTCAAGGCCTCTATATGAAATGTCTTGTAACACGCAACGACTGATGTTCATCATATGTTCACATAATCAGCCGGTGTAAGGCCACTAATGGACATAGTTGATTGATTTAACCCTTGATATGTCCTCACTGCTAGGGCACGGGACTCTTCCTGCATCGCAGAAAGATTAGACCATACTCCACCAGGGCCACGTCCGGGTTGGTGGAAGGTTGTAAGATAGTGGTGGGCCTTACTGTCAGAAGTTAACGAACCGCCCATAAGGCCTCTGACATGGCTTAACGACTGCCATTACATGACAGCCAGCACCAATGGCTTAACATGCTTTGCGAAGCACGAAAGAGTTACAAAAATAAAAACTTTAATCGCTTAGAATTTGGTGCGCACAATATAGGAGCAGATTATTTTTAATGTAAAAAGAAATTGTTTTTTTAGTTTTGCTGGATTTATTTACATTTGCATTTGACTTTACGAGAAACGACGAGGGCCGTTACACATTATAATATAGGATCGAACTAGTTTGGTTTCTAATGTCATAAAATTACGAATACTGTGTCCGTGCTTTGCAAGGCACGTTAAACCGTTGGTGTCGGCTGTCATGTAATGGCAGTCGTTAAGCCATGTCAGAGGCCGTGTGGGCGGCATGATAACTCCTGATGGCAAGACCTGCCACTGTCTTACAATCCTCCACCAACCCGGACTTGGCTCCCGTGGTGGAGTATGGCCTAACCTTCCTGCGATGCAGGAAGAGACCCGTGCCCCAGCAGTGGGGACATACAAGGGTTGATGACGATAGCAAAAATTACGAATACTTAATACCTACGTCAAGCTGTAAATTAGCTTATGTTAGAATATTTTCGGGGCTTAATCACGTAGCAATTTATTGCTATTTTACCTCGACGTTTCGACGACGTTACAGTCATCGTGGTCACGAGAAGGTATGTTGCTCAATAAACATCTTTATCTACCTAAAGCGCAATCTTCTGGCAACGTTTTGTGGCACAGAATCCTCAAATTTACATCGAGGCGGAAAGTTAGATTGCGTCTGCACGTAATGAATGTCTTATCATGACGGATTTGTAATCCTGCACAATTTAAGCCGTTTCTATCGGGTGGCGTAAATGAACTGAGAATATAGAAATGAATTAGAGAGTTTTGCAAGTTTTTTCTATATTTCGTCTCTAAAAATTGGTCAATATTCTAGTAAAAGCTGTCGTTTACTAATGACAACTGTTAAAAACGATTACGTTTGGAGTTTTGCCAATTTTTTTTTCCATAATCTATATATCTATTTCGATATCAACCCATGTATGTCCCCGCTGCTGGGGCACGGGTCTCTTCCTGCATCACAGGAAGGTTAGGCCATACTCCACCAAGGGGCCAAGTCCGAGTTGGTGGAGGATTGTAGGACAGTCGCGAGCCTTACTGTCAGAAGTTATGAAGCCGCCCATAAGGCCTCTGACATGGCTTAACGACTGCCATTACATGACAGCCGGCACCAACGGCTTAGCGTGCCTAGCGAAGCATGGATGCGCTCGGAAAAAATGCCACTAACGGTAGTCACTTAACGGTCACTCATCCTGCACCTGACCGCGCCTGTTGTTGCTTAACTCAAGTGATTGATTGCAATGACTCGGTTCGGCTCGGTTATATCTATCTAATCAGCCCATAAACAGAGCCCACTGTTGGGCATAGGCCTCTTCTCTTTCACGCCAACCCATCTGGTCCTTTGCTAGTCTCGTCCAATGTTACGCACTGCTTTCACAATGTCGTCGGCCCACCGAGCTGGTGGTCTGTCCACCGATCGTCGACCGGTTCTTGGCCACTCAGTCTACCTTCAGGCTACCTTAGTCCACCTGCCGTTTTCCCGCCTTTCCGAATGCCCCGCCCATCTCCATTTTAGTTTTGCGTCGTATGTGTGCCTATGTCTTCGACTTTGGACTTTTGCCGAATATCGATGTTTTGCACACGGTCGATAAGTGGACTGAAAAGCGTGGGCCGCTCCATAGTCGACTTGGATTCATGAGAAGGATAAAATAAATGATCTCAAAAGCTATTATTATTATTATTAAATTCTTTATTGAACCTGTAAAGATTGTACAATTGGCGGGCTTAATACTAAATAGTATTTTATTCTAGCCAACAAACAGGTGACGTAGAGAAGGCGGGGGGTAGTCTCAAACAGTGATCTAGTGAAATTATGAAAAAATAATAATTATGGACCTACATTTTTGATTAGATTTTTTCAATTCGGATTACACCATTAATCTTAGTAGGAAGGTACGGTAATAATCATGTATGAAAACCTTGTTTTTAGTGATTCTTCACGTTGATTTTAAATTAATGAACTATTCTAATTAATAAACTTATTCTAAGAAAATGTACTGTATTTTATTTATTAAAAAACATCGATTACCTTCCCACTAAGTTTAATGGTGTGTTTCAACTGGAAAAAATCTAATCAAAAATGTAGTCTTCACAATTCGGTTCACATGATCCGAGTGGAATATTTTGCTTGGTTTGATGTGATCCGTTGGCACTGTGATCGTACCCGAAACTGAACGAACCTGAAAAAGCGCCTAGCGCGCAGAGCGCGTGTGATAACCACAAACGTACATTATATTGGACAACGATGTGCTCGTATACCTCAATAGGTTTGTAAAAAGAACATGTGTCTCTTTATATACTTTTTAATGCACTAACCCGTGCTAAGGCCAATTTTAAAAAACTATTTAACCTAACTGCAAAGTAGTTACTCGGGGCTGCAAGTGATGCAAATTACTTCAGACAGATGTCGCTGCCTGTACGTAATACAGAGAATATTGTAAAGAGGTTCGAAATATCACTGATGCCGGTGAGTCGCTCATTAGCTCAGTTGGAAAGAGCGCTGGCACGGATAGTCAGAGGTCGCGGGTTCGAATCCCGGTATGGGTGGAATTTTTAGCATCAAAATAGGTTTTTAAAAATGTGTCTCTTAGTTTTTATCAACCATCTTCATATTAAAATTTGGGTTCGAAAATTCAGTCTTTATGTACATCAAATTTCATTCAAATCAGTCTAGTTGCATAAGGGTGATTGCAGATTGCACAGCGTAAAACCCAAACGTTCTCATTTACAATGTTTATGGGATAGTACAATAATTAAAACTGTTTTAATACGGATTTCACTCGTTTATTATATTTTTACAATTTTCCGACGTTTCGGCACTTTTACAGGTGCCGTGGTCTCGCAACCGGATAGTGTAATTCTAGTAATCAAATAGCTCAGCGCTCCAAATGTCAATCCGCGGTGGGCACGCGTGGCAATTAGGCCTTACTCTCTCTCTGAGAGATGGCATGTGTCCTGCAGTGGGACGTTTATAGGCTACACAAGAAAACATCTTAAAGGCCAAGTCTGAAGAGGCCCTTAGCGAAGCGTTACCTACTCACTTTACTCAGAAAAAGGCATTTTCCTCGCATTTACTTTTATTTACCGTCTCCTCGAGACACGTTACAACTGAACTATCATTATTATCTCCGGCAGCATTGAGCGTGTGCTATTAGCGTCGTTAGCGACAGCGATATAAACGATACCCTCTTCATTGTGGAGAAAAAAAACCTTTGTTAGTGACCGGAGTTCCACTAAGACGCGAGGATAGCGTATTTTTATGTCTCCGATTTACTGTTTTGACACGTGTTTTCTCACGCCTGCTTCGGGACAAAGCAAAGAAATAGAAATAGAAAATAATTATTTGTCTTCAAACGGAGCGCTCGAGGCCTGGTAGAAACGAGTGATTAGAATCAATAATTAAGGTTAATAATACCAGACGCGGCCAAGTGATGAGTAGGTGATCATCCCATAGCTACCGCTAGTGGCATCTAGTAGCTTATTTTAGTAGCGCTTCCGTGCTTCGCAAGGCACGTTTAGCCGGCGAATATGTAATGGCAGTCGTTAAGCCATGTCAGAGGCCTTATGGGCGGCTTGATAACGTCTGACAGTAAGGCCCGCCACTGCCTTACAATGCTCAATGAAATCTGATTTGGCCCCCGTGGAGTGGTCTAAACAGACAGCGATGCAGGAAAAGATCCGTGCCTCAGCAGTGGAGACATACAAGGGTTGATATCATGTTGTTTTAACATAGTAAGGCACAATAATACATAGCTTAATATTAATATATATTGTACATATTAATACATAGCTTAGTTTTAAAAAAGATATTTGACAATAAAATATCACCTCACCGTTTGTGACTACCCCCACCTTCTCCACGTCACCTGTTGGTTGGCTAGAATAAAATACTATTTAGTATTAAGCCCGCCAATTGTACAGGTACAATAAAGAATTTAATAATAATAATCATTTACACTATGAAGCATTAAAGACAGTTTAATGTGGTGGCCGGGTCATCTCCTTCCAAAATAGTTGAAACAGATGATGACCCCTGCGTTATGCTCGTGAATGAACGCTGTTCGTGTGTCTGGCCGCACCACTTATGTTCTCCCTACTTTTGTAAGACAATTATCCAATGTTTTGCAGCGGCTTATACTCCCTGACATTCAGTAAACAGAATGTAAATTCTTTGCGTTGGTATAAACTTCATTTGAATTGAATGAGACATTTAATTAACAGCTATGTTACGTATGACCACCAAAAGGTCTGTGCCTCGGCTTGAAACTAATGCACACGAGTGTGCTATTAGAAGGCAAGGCTATTTCTTAAACTAAATTATACTTTCTTAGGTACAATATACTAATATTCTGAGGATGAAGTGCACGGTGGCAGATGAACACCGAAAACTCAACATACATTATAAATTACATCTATTGCAGCCCTTGAAGTACACCAGAAGCCAAGGATGATTTGTACAGCAGCCATTTACGACACGTAAATCACGAAATTTTATTCTATAAACTTACTCTTATGTCCCAGAAGGGTATTTCACAATTTTTTGGACAACAAGAAGGTAAAGTTATTCAAAATCTACGTATTTTTCTAAGACTCGATTTTAGTGTTACCTTCAGGGCTTAGGGGGATATAATAATAGCTACCAACATTTTCGCAGTGTCTGATATTTTCACAGCAATTTAAGGTTTAGCCCCAGTGCAATTTACAAGACCCGCCACCGAGTTGCTATGGCAACGCCTCAATACCCCCAAGTTCTTAGTTACATTTAACATTAAATAATTCACGGGAATTCTTGACGAGACAAATAACGGATTATGTAAATGTTGAGCCGCTCCGACGTTCAAATCCGATCTTGGAACGGTTCAAGTGAGTTTCGGAACGAGCAGCGTCGAAAATACGCTTCTTTATTTGGGATTTATTACACTATACTTTTACATGGGACGAACTTGGTTCTAGCTGATTCAATACATGTGAATGCTTAAAAAGCTCTGTATTATTAGCATGCTTCACTTACATAACATAACACAATACAACACGATAGATTAGATTAGAACTAACAATACAACATGACACGACACGACACGACACGACACGACACGACACGACACGACACGACACGACACGACACGACACGACACGACACGACACGACACGACACGACACGACACGACACGACACGACAAGACACGACACGACACGTCACGTCACGATACAAAACAAAACGACGCAACATAATGTGTCCTCGCGCCTACCTCTGCGAGAGGTAGGCGAAGACCAGGGACTGTGTCACGGTCCTGAAAGATCACCGCTTAGGCAACGTTCACTAGTCGCTGCCTAGGATCCTTTTGATAATACATTCCCTATTTGGTCGAAATGTGTAAACCAACGCAACATGCTCTTGTCAACTCAAGAATTCTAGTCACTACATCCTCTCTCAGTCCACAACGTTCAGTTCAAACTATTGCATTTATTTTATTCGTATGACTACTTTTTAAAATTGACTAAGCTGAGAAGCCTAAGAGGTTTTGATATAGTACAATGTAGAATCGTAGCTTTTAGTTTGAGTTTTATAGCTTATTTAGCAGAATAATTATGTATACCTATACAAATATATTTTTTCTTTTAATAAAATGATTATTATGCATTTTTTACGATTCTACTGACCAAGTGTAATTGATTGACATCACAGATGGTATTTATATGATATTGACCTAAGTAATACTTTTTTTGTTTCTTTTAGACATTTGCAAATTCGATGGTTATTTTTAAATTTGATTGTTACTACTTACGAAATTTCACCCTGACTTGTAATTAATATTACCAATAAAATATGTATATATCTGTGTCTTGCAACCCAAAGTAACACTACACATACTTATCAAGAACCTCATTTCTACTGCATTAATCCTAGTTTTTTGATTCTTTTGCCACACCCTAGTCTCAATGTTATTACTATTAAAATCTTCTATTGCATAAAACACATCGCAGTTATTTGGTACCAATGCATACTGGATGCTAAGTTGAAATTTCTTCAAGTCAACCTTTGGATTGTGGATAATAGCTGAGTAGTGCAAACATACAATTCAAATCAAATCAAATCGATTTATTTCAACGTCTATCTATCTATCTATCTATCTATCCAGCCCATGAATGTTTCAACTATTTCAACGTAAAGCATTTATATTCTGTTTGCTGAATGTCAACAAACAATGTAAAATGTAAGCCGCTACCTTCGGGCTGTATTGTAGTGGAGAAAAAGGCAGCGGAATAAAAAACTCCACTTAGACCATCTTTTCTCAAGTCACCTTAAACCAAATACATCAGTTGCATATACATATACAGGTTTTATTAATCAACGCCCGTTCTCTGTCAAAAGGCCACCACGATTCTCATCATTACGCCATTTTTACTGTCCATCGCCTCTCAAAAATGTTTCTCTCGATTTAACCATCCAAAAACGGACGCCATCCATCTATCCCTCTTCCGGTAGTCTTCACACTGTACGTACAGTCAGCCGTAGGTCGACGTTTGAATATTTCTTGCAAAGTCGCCTTTGCCTTATATGATTACAACTACGTTTGAAAAGATCCCTGTACTTTCTATTGTTGTATATCTATCTATCTCTTTAATATAAAAATGAATCGCTGAATGTGTTGGTAAGCGCAAATCTCGAGAGCAGCTGAACCGATTTCGCTAATTCTTTTTTTTAGTATATTCCTTGAAGTACGACTATGGTTCTTACGAAGAGAGAAAAAAAAGAATCGACTGTAAAGCGGTACGAAGTTCACTGGGTCAGTTAGTACGTTATATTTTTTATCCTTATAATGACCACACTTGACATTTGTATGAGTATTTCTTAACGATTCGCGATACTCATACATAGTTATCTGTCTTAGCGATTATCTGAGCGATGAAGCGCTCGTGGCCTAGGCGAACCGAGTGATTAGAATCAATCACTTGCTTAAGCAACAACAGGCGCGGTCAGGTACAGGATGGGTGAGCATCCCGTGACTACCGCTAGTGGCATTTTTCCGAGCGCTTCCGTGCTTCGCAAGGCACGCTAAGCCGTTGGTGCCGGCTGTCATATAACGGCAGTCGTTAAGCCATGTAAGAGGCCTTGTAGGCGGCATGATAACTTCTGACAGTAAGGCCCGCCACTGTCTTACAATCCTCCACCAACCCGGACTTGGCCCTCGTGGTGGAGTATGGTCTAACCTTCCTGCGATGCAGAAAGAGACCCATGCCCCAGCAGTGGGGACATACAAGGGTTGATAACGATACATATTTATCTATAAAACTAATCGAGATTATTTAATAGGTAAAACGTAATTATCTTATTTCCCGACGTTTCGGCAGCGTTACTGTTGCCGTGGTCTCGGGTAGACTGAGGTGGCGACTACAGTCAATTATTATATGTAGTAATTTTTATGACATTTTTATTATTAAACGATCACGAAGGTTAACCTTCGCAACATAGGGCGCGTTCAGTGCATGGATGGGTAAGACGTCTATGACTAACACTAGTGGCATTTTTCCGAGCGGTTTCGTGCTTCGCGAGGCACGTTAAGCAGTTGGTGCCGGCTGCCGTTGATAGATGGCAGTCGTTAAGCCAAGTCAGAGGCCTTAGGGCGGTTTGAGAACTTCTGACAGTAAGACTAGCCTTGCAAGCCTCCACCAATCCGGACTTGGCCCCCATGGTGGAGTATGGCCTGTACCTTCCTCAGGGAAGAGACCCGTGCCCCTCGGTGGGGACATAATTGGTTGATGATGATGATATTCTCATGCCTATCCCAGACAGGTAGGCTTAGGCCTGGGACTGCCATTCTCCGCGATCCTGACAGATCATCTTGGCTTCATCACCGTTCATGAAATTCTTCTTCTTCTTCCTGTGTCTTTCCATTAATGGAGGTTGGCCGTCAGCTCCACGTATTTTTCTTCGTTTCTTGCCAAGCGAAACAGATTTTCGACACTGGGTACATCCATCCACTCCCTGATTCCTTCCGTCAGCCGTTCCGTCCCCACTGCTGGGTCACGGGTCTCTTCTTGCATTGCAGAAAGGTAAGGCTATTCTCCACTACAGGGGCTAAGTTCAGGTTGGTGGAGGATTGTAAGACAGTGGCGGGCTTTACTGTCAGAAGTTAAGAAGCGGCCCGTAAGGCCTCTGTCATGGCTGAACGACTGCCATTGCATTACAGCCGGGACCAACGGCTTAACGTGCCTTGCAAAGCATGAAAGCACTAGAAAAAAAATGCCACTAGCGGTAGTCACTGGATGGTCCCCCATCCAGTACCTGACTGCGCCTGTCAATTTTAGTGTTATTTTAGTTATATTTTATTCCTATTCCAAAATTTAAGTTATGTTTGCAATTCCACCTCGACGTGTAAAGAATATATTCAATAAATAATGTATATGTCTATAAATAAATGATAATCAATCTCAATTCGAGCAAATAAAAGCCAAAGAGCTCCGTAGAAATTAAGCGATAGTCACGGGATGTCATTAATTATTAAGACTTAATTAGGACTAAACTGAGGGTTCATACAGGTTTATAAAAATACAAAAGTACTTAGTAAATTTCATGATTGCAATAAATTAGTTGAATGTGTGCTGTCGATTGTACAACTGTCCTTTAAAGAGAGTAACCCTGGCCACCCTACTGATGTAACCAGTTATTACGCGCCGGAGGCCAATTATTTGGGCGGGACTGATTGGCCCCATTGTAGTTTTTAGTTGGCTTTTAAAATGAAGTATTGAAGCTTTTTGCGGAACCCTTTTAGAATATTTCATGATTAATCTCTGCGTCGGCGGCAGTTTTACGTACCAAGGCAAAGATGAAGACCCCAGGGAAAAAGACAAACTAGTCAAGCAACAAACATTTGGAGATATTGCATTTTGAAAGTTTGACTTATGCCACTTTTTCCCTGTATGAGATTTTTTAAGCGTCAATAACTCCGAGAATAATTTGTTTTTTCCCCGTTTGGTTTACTATCATAGAGTAACGGAAATTCCCTACATAACTGCATTCACAGATTAGTTTCGAAAAAAAGTGACCAGTTCGTCTTTTCCCCTGGAGTCTTCTATAATATAAATTCTGTAGATTCTGTATGTACTTCCTTGACTTGGAAGCAAAAATGCGTTTCCATGTTGAGTATTATTATGATTGAAGTTGTAGTAGCAATACAGCTACCGTGAGGAAACCTGAGTATCTCAGGTGTTTTCATGGCTGGAATTGCCTATCCGCGGTGAGCACCTTAGGTAATTAAGCCCATACTGTCTCTCTGAGATAAGCCCAGTGCCGTGCATTAGGACGAATATAGGCTACATAAACAAAAAAACAACAAAATACTATTTAAATTTTTTGACGTAATTTCAATTTCATAATATATTCGGCACGTAAAAAAATGCTGGGTAAAAATCTGTAAGCGAAATTATCACGAATTTATTAAGTTCCATAATTCACCGAAAACATGTTTAATTTATGTGCAAAGTTCCATTTGGGCGCGTCAACACATTCGTACGCTGGGCGCATAACCGCGCGCGGTAAAAATAATTTAAATAAAAATTAAAAACCCGCTTGCGATTCCATTTCTTATTTTGGGTACTACGTTTCGATCATTCGCAGTAGTATCATTGGCTGCTTCCAAGATGGAACTACTGGGAAACCATTATCGCAGTATTTCTATTTATGCATATAAGCCCAAACGATGGAACTACTGCGAACTGTGATTTCGCAATAGTACCTTAAGACGTAAATAACCAAGCCGCCCATAAAGCGGCTTGATAAGTTCTGGCGGCTTAATGACTGCCATTACATGACAGCTGGTACCAACGGCTTAAAGTGCCTTGCTAAGTACGGAAGCGCTCGGAAAAAGTGCCAAAGGCGGTAGTGACGGGATAGTCAATAATTGTTGCTTAACACAATCACTCGGCCCCACTAGGCAACGAGCGTTTATTGTTTTCTATGTTAGTATTACTCTGTCATATTGTGCTACGTATTAATTAGTTTTGACATTTAACAAATAAATACACAATTAGTACGAGTACATTACTATTTATCTCTGTCATAACTTTGAGCTATATTTTTAGGCTATATAGTGTATTATTTCTGCTTAGCTTATTTTTAAGGGTTTTTGCAGTATATATAGTTTATTTTGAACACGTATATAGACCCGTTTTTTATTGTTGCTCCGACTCTCCAAGGTTTGCTGGAAGAAATATCTGTCCTGCTTAATATTTCGTGTTATATAAAGTATAATAATAAAATCCTCCGTAAACATTACTCTCCATCTGGTCTCGGCGCAGTCGGGTAAATGCCGCACCGCTCAGCTCATTCGATTTGCGAGCGAATTATAATTGCAGCGCACTCTTTGAATAGCCAACACCGGCGCCTAACTGAATAACATGGGCCTCTACGGAGGAACTGTTTACGCAAGCTGATACTTTATCAGTTTATAACCAGGGCGTTCGTACGATTCCTGCCGAAATACTGACTAGTAACAAGAATTGTTTATATAAGTAATTCTTAATTGTTTATATAAGTAATTGTTTATATAAGTAATTGTTTACATAAGTAATGCTTAATAATAAATAAGCTTAATAATGCTTAATAAAAATTAATACATTGATCTGCCTACATTGAACCCTGCGCCTGTCATTACAGTCTCCAGTTTTAAATGTTTGAAAATACAAAAATCACCCAAACCACCAACGGAAAAGCGCTGGCGGAAGATTGAGTTCCCGGGCAATTGTGGGCCTTGTTCTGCTGGCCACGGCCGTGCCATAATTAGCTGATTTAATTAGTGATGGCTATCACAAACTGACAAGAGTGACAGACAAGCGTTGCGAAGCAAAACCGCTGGCGACCTAGCAACCACTCGCCATGGCGGGGCGGCGGCCAATTAAAGGAGCCCGCCTGCCCCGTCTCCATAGCAGCCTGCCAAACAATTCACTGTTACCACAGATTAAAAGTCAACAAATAATATGATGTGGGAGGAATGCAGGAATAGAATATTTTTATCCATTTCTAGATAAATTAAGAAGAAGAATAGAAAGAAATTAGAAAACAACCTCCAGCCCAAGAAAAACAACAACGACCAGTATATACTCGTATATGTCGCAGGCCGACGACATAGCCAGCGGCCACCATGACTCACTCCCGGAATACGTGCAGTGCCCGGAGTGCCCCCAGCCGCGCTTTTTCAAAGGCAGGGCGGGCTTAAACATTCACAAAGCTCGAACACATAAGTCCACCTCCCAAAATACTCACAACCTACCCCTATCACAACGACCACACAACAAAATCCAGGAACAAGTGAACCCTTTTGGAAAACTATAGGAAAGTGCAAATCCTCTGTTAAAGTTGTTAAAAGAATCCCGCGTGGAGCTCAAATAAGCGTCGCACAAAATCTACAGTTAGCAGTAAAGAAAGTAGTGAATGAAAATTCGAAGTGCGCCTGGGAGGCACTTTTTACCTTTGCCTACCGAACACTGCACGTAAAAGAGGACACGAGAAAACGCAGCTCCCTGACACAATCCATTAAAAACAACTGCTCGAATCCTTTAGACCTACCAACAGACAGACAAGCAAATTCTTATAGCAAAAACAAATATAAACTAGTGGAAAATAAAGTCAGCGATGGCGATATCCGGGGAGCTGCTCAGCTCCTGTTCTCGAGCGATGCCATCGCTCCCGACTCCCGCGAAACAGTCTCGGCCTTGGAGGGCAAGCATCCGTCGCCCCTTGCAACCACCGCACTACCGCCTGCTCCTCAACCCGAGGACGCCAACATCGGAATAATCGGAAAAGACCTCTTATCGGCCGTGATGTCCTTCAAGGGAGGATCAGCGAGCGGTCTTGATGGTCTAAGCCCACAACATTTAAAAGACCTTCTTTGCAGCTCAGCCGGTGAGGCCGGTGAGACCCTCTTGAAAGAACTTACGGCCTTGATTAACCTGATGTTGGCCGGGAAAGTATGTCCCGAATTTACAGACATCCTATATGGAGCCAATCTCTGCGCTCTCCTAAAAAAAGATGGAGGTATTAGACCCATAGCCGTAGGATCAAGCATACGGAGATTGGCATCCAAACTGTGCTGCCGACACATCCTACCCTCGCTGTCCAGTAAGTTTCAACCGTTTCAATTAGGTTTCGGAAGTAGAGGGGGCTGCAAAGCGGCAGTACATGCGATGAGGACATACCTCGAGGAGGATGGCGGTGAGGTCGTTGTTAAGGTCGACGTGAAAAATGCTTTTAACTCTGTTGACAGAGGTGCCATCCTGACGCAGGTGAAGGAGGTAATACCGGAAATGTACGGTTATATTTGGCAGTGCTATAGTACACCCTCAAAATTACTCTATAGAGAGCACCTCCTTCACTCATCAGTGGGCTGTCAACAGGGAGACCCACTCGGGCCGGCCATATTTAGCCTCGCCATTCACCCCATAATAACTGCCCTTTCCTCGAGTTTGAACATCTGGTACCTAGACGATGGTACCCTGGGAGGCGACCGACAAACAGTCTTAAATGACCTGTCATTCTTGTACAAAATTTCAAACGTTTAGGACTAGAATTAAACTTTGGTAAATGCGAAATTTACATTAAAGACACATTAGGTAACGGAATTAAAAAAGAAATCGAAAACAAATTCAACACGTTAGTCCCAAATATTAAAATTTTAGACAAGAGTTCATTCCGCCTCCTAGGGGCCCCAGTACTCAGCGAGGGAATAGAACCATACGTCAGAGACCAGGTGGCCAAGTTCGAGGAGACATCATTTCATTTGAGCAAAATCAAATCCCACATGGCATATACCATCATACGATTTTGTTTATTTGTGCCAAAATTCACATACATCCTAAGATGCACACCTGTCTGGAAATTTCAATCCTTACTCACACCAATAGATGATCTAGTCCACTCAACCTTAACCAAAATTCTAAATTGTCCGCTTAATGAGAAATCCTGGTGCCAGGCCACCTTGCCAATAAGGTTTGGTGGGATTGGCATCAGGAAAGTATCAAGTGTTTCACTTCCAGTTTTCTATCCTCAGCTCACGGCACGAACTCCTTGTATAAACAAATTATACTCGCCTCTATCGGTGACATTGAGGTGTCGTGCTGTGAGCAGGCTAGGAGGGCCTGGATAGTGGCCTGCCCGAATGAGGACCTTCCCCTAAATCCCGCTGTGCAAAGACAGTGGGACGAGCCGCTCTGCAGGGCTGTTCAATCAAGACTGCTGGAGACAAGCAGCGGCCCTGCGGAGAGAGCTCGTCTGCTAGCAACAGCAGCAAACGAGTCTGGACTGTGGCTGCAGGCACTCCCATCAGCGAATGTAGGCACGTTGATGGATAATGTGACTTTTACAACCGCCGTCGGTCTGCGATTGGGCTGCAAACTCGTTCAGCCCCACCGCTGCCTTTGCGGAGACCGCGTCGATGAGTTGGGACACCATGGCCTATCCTGCCAACGCAGCGTGGGCTGACTGTCGCGTCACGCGTCCCTGAACGACATAATCCGCAGGGCTCTTTCCAGCGTCGCCGTGCCGGCCATCCTTGAGCCTAACGGTATTGCACGGGACGATGGAAAGAGACCCGACGGTATGTCTCTGGTGCCGTGGCAGAGCGGGAGGCCGCTAGTGTGGGATGCGACCTGCGTGGACACACTGGCGTCTTCCCATGTCACCCACACCAGCAGGGCCGCGGGCGCGGCGGCGACTACGGCCGAAGGCCTCAAGCGGCGCAAATACTCTGTCCTTGGGGATGGTTACCTGTTTGCGCCGTTTGGGGTCGAGACGATGGGTCCGTGGGGGCCCGAGGCGCGTAAACTTCAAAAAGAAATAGCGACGCGCCTTGTCGACTCATCGGGCGACCCAAGAGCTGGTAGCTACCTCGGCCAGCGCATCAGCCTGGCCATTCAGAGAGGGAATACTGCCTGTGTCTTGGGAACTGTCCCGATCGGCAGCGGTGTAGACTTTTTTATTTAAACCTTTCTCTTTTTTTTTTTTTGTAAATAGGTATGTAAATCTTTTTAATATTAATGCTGTATATAGTTATAGGAAAATTTATTATTTTACTTAAAAATCAAAATATGTATAAACAAAAAAAAAAATCTGCCTTAAGTTATAAAAAAAAGAATAACATAAATCGTACTACGGAGTAACATGCTGTTTTATGTGTGTGTGTAAGTGTTTGAGGGTGCGTGTGAGTGTGTGTCTAGTGTACGTGAGTGTGTGTTAATTAAAGACTTTGAAGAGTCTATGGTTGGAGGTTTTTGTCTGATTTTCCTTCTTGGTTTCAAAAAGGGCAACTAGTTAAATTTATAACGTTCATTAAGACGCAGTGGCTGTGCTATCAGGAATTAAAAATAATTGAATTGCATATAATTATGCCTACTCGGCATCATGAAATGAAATGAATCGATTATTACTTGAAACGTTCAATAAGTCACAGTTAGTAATAACAATAATAAATAAATATTCATGGACATACTACACAGATCTAACCCTATACTAAGTACAACTAAATGACTTGTATTACAGGTGCTAACTCGACGATAGATTTAATACAATAAATACATAGATAACATCCAAAACCCAAGACAAACTAATAAAGTTTGGTTCCTAACTACGGCCTCTGTGGCGCAGCGGTAGTGCATCTGCCTACAAAGCGAGAGGTCCAGGGTTCGAACTCCGGCTGGGAAAAAAAACTTTTCTTGGATGTTCACATGTTTGTGATGTCGCTGCTTCTAGTACCCACGACACACGGTATACTAGTGTGGGGCCAGAAGCAATGTATGTGCTTGTATGTAAATGTTATAATAAAAAATAATAATAAATTATCATGGACACATTACACGGATCTCGTTAGCCCTATACTAAGTACAATTAAATGACTTGTGTTATAGGTGCTAACTCGACGATAGATACAATAAATACATGGATAACATCCAAGACCCGAGACGAACTAGAAAAGTTCGTTTCCTAGTTTGACCCGGCCGGGGATCGAACCCGGGACCTTCCATTTTACAGTCAGCGTGCTAAACCGCTGCGCCACCGAGGCCAACATGTTGTGTTATGTTATTTGATCCGGCCGGTGATGGAACCCGATACCTTCATTTTGCCACAGCGCCACCGAGGCCGTCAAGTTTTGGAGTCAAGTTTTTGTGTAATTTTGAATAAAATACTTTGATTTTTTTTATTTACCATTGGACCACACACATCTCGAGTAGACCCGCCGTTACCTATTTCAGTCAGCCCAGCACGTAAACGGTTATTCGTTAACTGCTTTTGATGCGGCCAAAAATCGTAGCTTCATTTGCGTAGCGGTCGCGTAGCGCGGCGTAGCGGCGTAGCAAGAGCGTAGCACATACAAAAATTCTAAAAATTCTATGTCACCTACATTCTTTTTTAGGCTTGGTCTCTTGAGATGTCATTCTGCTTAGACTAGATACTCATAGATAGAAAACACTTTATTCTTCTTCTTCAGGCTATATTAGTCCACTGCTGGACATAGCCCTGCCCTAATGAGCGCCATAGCGCAAGGTTGTGCTACCACTGAGGGGTAATGCCCATAATCCCCACGCTGGGCATGCGGGTTGGGGATCGCAGTTTGGTGTTATTGTATTGCAGGGGGCGCTGCTGCCCACCCCCCGTTTGTGTCCCTTAGTCGCCTTTTACGACTCCCGCGGGAAGAATTTTTAAACACTTTACTGTGCACAAAAAAGGAAAGGAATTAAGTATCTGGCGGCATTGATGTTTTTCTTTCTTTTGTGACAATAGTCATAATTTCTACATAGCAGAATCACCTGGTCCCAAGCTTGGTTATCCTGTGTTATGGTAAACAGGCAAGAAAATACACCCAGACCGACGCCATTTGTATAAATGCACGGCGGCCCCCAATGTGAATCGAACTCATGACCTCAGGCATGTCAATCAGACGTGATACCGCTATCTAGGCAGCTGAGTGTAAGAATCAATATCCATTGCTGTAGCGTTAAAAAATATTAATAACAAACAGGCAATCGTATCGTAAAGGTAGCAACTGACGAGTTAGATTTAATATAATTTGCAAAATTCAAAGAGGTCGTGTTGAGTGGAGACCGCGACTCGGCAAACGTTTAAGTGTAGGATACCCTCCGACCAGGTGGGATGACAATCTGCGAAAAACTGCCGGTACATGCTGGATACGGCAAGCTGAAGACAGGGCGCTACTGCGCTCATTAGTGGAGGGCTATGTCCAGCAGTGGAATACATAATATAGCCTGAAGAATAAGAAGAAGAAAAAGGTCAGAGCATATTTTTTCCTAGTAAGTGTCAGTGGCAAACCAGGATTTTACCGGAATATTCTTTGTCTCAATTCAGATCTCTTTGTATCTGTAAGTTAAGTTTCATATAGATTGGTTTCATATAGATTGGGCTGTTATTGCGTGATAGAGTAACAAACTTCTAGCGCACCAATGAAATAAAAACAGTAACTTGTTTTGTAATAGGTACGTTATTTTTCAATAAGTAAATAACATAACATTTACATACAAGCACATACATTGCTTCTGGTCCCACACTAGGATACCCTGTGTCGTGGGAACCAGAAACAACGACATCACAAACATGTATACATCCAAACCTGGGCTTTTATTTTTTGTTCCCAGCCGGGATTTGAACCCGGGACCTCTTGCATGGTAAGCAGACGCACAACCGCAAAGCCACAGAGAACATCAAAACCTTCATGTTTGTGATAACTACTTATTTAGAACATAGAATCAAAAACCTAGTTTTTTTAATAGATTTCTTCTAAAAATTGCCGTTTTTGGCAGAAATCGATTAAAGTCCTAGGTTGTTTTATCTTAGCTTTTTTGTCACACTTTCTTGAACAATAAAACTTAAATAACATATAACGTGATAATATTTACTCACAAAAGTGAATTTATTTCAACAGAAATTCCTTTCAGCCAGTCTGAAAATTCTAGGTTTTAAAAATAGTTGTCATAGTCATTTTAAAACTATGGATGAGCATTCTAAGTCATTGAGAAATACTACAGGTCTGCTAGCTTTTAGAATATACCTCGGGCTTTAGAGCAGGCTTCGGTTTTCGCCGAAAGCACACGAGTGTAATACTACTTCCTGCTCTGTATAAAACTTTTCTTCACTAGTTTGAAAACTTATGTAAAGTTAGGTGTCATATTAATTCCGATCGAATAGAAATCTATTACACGAATATATCCGATTCTATCCGATAGTAGCCGAGGTATATTCTCAAAGCTAACGGACTGTAAGTTGACTACTAGAGAACTTGTTCTTTCGTTCAAATCATCTCAAGCGACACGTGAAGAGGTACGAGTATTTCAGCTTCTACCATGAGGGTCACCCAAATAATCGAAGTCAGTTTCAACGCATTATTAGACCGGCTCTCTCAAGCGCCGGCCAAATCGTTAGAATTCACTTAGCAAGCTAACTGCCACTGTGGGTATTAATTAAATGAATTGCAGCCCGTCTGCATAGTTGCTTGTTTGTCTTTCGAAGCGACGCGCCTTTTCCGGCCAATTGTTTGGGTGATCTAGGTGCCTAGCGAAAACGATCTATGTTAGTTATATAGACCCGAGATTTCATCAAAATCATTTATTGCAACCATAAGTTCACAATTTCCGCACTTATCAGCGTTATAGTCTGTTAGCTTTTAGAATATACCTCGGCTACTATCGGATAGCATCGGATATATTCGTGTAATATAAATATCGGAACTAGGTAATATGACACTTAATTTCCCTGTAAGTATCTGGCAGTACATTTCATTCAATGCTAGCTGACTCTACACTCGGACGTCTAGGGTAAGAAGTCCGCGTGGCTTAGACGGAGTTTACGCGTTCAGTCTGGCGTCAGTCAATTCCATCAGTCCGGTTCGATGACAGCAGACTGATTCTCTATTCAGTGGACTGATGGACCACACTGACAGATATTCGAATATTTTGATGCTTCATCAGTCTGGCATCAATCCGAGCTTGACCAAGGTCACGACTGAACTGACGTAAGACTGAACGTATTAACTCCGTCTTAGGACGCGGTTTTTTCTTCTACGTACATTGACAATTTACAGTCATTTTTAAAAACCTATTTAGAGGCTGCAAGTGATGCAAATTACTTCAGCCAGATGTCGCTGCGTGTACGTAATACAGAGAATATTGTAGAGAGGTTCGAAATTTCACTGATGCCGGTGAGTCGCTCATTAGCGTAGTTGGAAAGCGCGCTGGCACGGATAACCAGAGGTCGCGGGTTCCAATCCCGGCATGGGTGGATTTTTTAGCCTTTAAATAGGTTTTTAAAGTTGTCTTTAGCACGGGTTAGTGCATTAAAAATAATATAATTTATTGAAATAGAAAAATGTTTATTTATCACACACAGAAGAGAACACATGAATACTATGAAAAATTAGAGACAATATGTGATAAAAAGGATAGGGCTCAGCTAAGTGATAAAGAAGCTAAGAAGCGCTTGTGGCCTAGGCGAACAGAGTGATTGGAATCAATCACTTGGTTAAGCAACAACAGGCGCGGTCAGGTACAGGATGGGTGAGCGTCCCGTGACTACCGCTAGTGGCATTTTTCCGAGCGCTTCCGTGCTTCGCAAGGCACGTTAAGCTGTTGGTGCCGGCTGTCATATAATGGCTGTCGTTAAGCCATGTCAGCGGCCTTTTGGGCGGCCTGATAACATCTGACAGCAAGGCCCGCCATTGTCTTACAATCCTCCACCAACCCGGACTTGGCCCCCGTGGTGGAGTAAGGCCTAACCTTCCTGCGATGCAAGAAGAGACCCGTGCCCCAGCAGTGGGGACATACAAGGGTTGATAATGAAGTGATAAAACTAAGTGATAAGCTCAGATAAATTTACATTCAGTTGACAGATTATAGAGTTGTGCCTGAGGGGGGTGTATGTGTGAGTGTATGTATGTGCGCTAGTTAGCGGCCGCAAACATGAGCCGCGGTCGCGAGCTGTCGCAATCAAGAATTTGTTTGATTTGCAATCGGATCACCCTCGCCCCCGCCACCCGCCCCGCTGTAAGCGGACTCTACATCGTGTCGCTCTGATGAGCGCTTCCAGATTTCATTTGTAATTTTTCGACGTTGAAATGTTGTCTTGTCTTGTTGAGGGTGATACATAAATGCATATAAAACCTCACGCCTGTATCCCAGAGGGGTAGGCAGAGACCAGGGACTGCCACTTGCCACGATCCTGACAAATCATCTTCGCTTCATCAACGTTCATAAGTCATTGTTTGTAGGTAGTAAATAATTTTAAATCGAGTATAATAAATAAATATTTTATTTTTCTTTTATTTACTCCACAAAAACCCACAGCAATATATTAAAAATAAACAACAGTTACTTAATAATTTGTACATGCAGCCAATGATGGATTTTATCAATAATAAAATAATAAATAAAATAATTTATTTGTGAAGCCTACAATTTTTATCTTAAGCTAAAGTCTGTCAGCTTTTAGAATATACCTCGGGCTCCAGAGTAAGCTTCGGTTTTCGCCGAAAACACACGAGTGTTATACTACATTCTGCTCTATATTTTGAAATTAAGTGTCATATTTGTTCAGATATTTCTGTTACACGAATATATCACGAGTATACACGAATAGCCACGATCCAGACTGATCATCTTCGCCTCATCAACGTTCATAAGTCAGTGCATGCACGCACGCCAGTTCGGGTACTTTTTATCGTCCCCTTTGCCAATACATCCCTATTTAGTCGATGTATGTTAAGGTTGGTTTTACTTATAATATTTATTTCACTCGCAAATTCTGACTTATTTGTTAGTTAGACGGTTTTGTGTCCCACTGCTGGGCAAAGGCCACCCATATAGCTCTCCACTCCTCTCTGTCCTTCTCCATAGTTTGTGAGGTCGCCCCGCCATCTACGACTTGGGCGGGCACAAACTTTTTTAACTAGTGTAAAACAATGAGCATACTTTTGGAAAGTGTGTGGTATGGCGGGACTAGAAAATATAATATCGGAAATTTTAGACACAGTATTTCTTAATCACTCGCAATGGCAATACAAATTTGACGAGTCGAGTATATATTTAACAGGTACAGTACTACACATCATAAAAGTCCCTTCGGGAATCTACGTTCGCGCAGACTAGGAAGAAGTGAAACGAAAGTACCCGAAGCTCTAAGTACATTCAACATGATCTTTAACCGATACGGTTAAGGTGCAGAATTGATTGCCGCAGTAGCGCTACCTATTTCGCTCACGCTAATATTGCCGAACTAATAGACACCTGCATCGATGACGTTGAATCAACCAATAGCAACAAAGGCGCGCGGCCTGCCATAAATGAAACTATCTGATTGGTCGATCAACTTGCCGCACATCCAAAATATAGTCATCTGCGCAGGTACATCCGCGAGACTTATTTCTTGTGTAGCACTGTACTGCAATTACATTTTACCCAATAAATCAGAGTATTCGCGATTAGACCCGTAAAAGATTCCAAATAACTGAAGATTAGAGAGAAAGAGTCAGAAGATTTCCAATTAAATAGGTTTTGAAAATTTCTTCATGTTAAGTTATTTTGACTATGTAAAAAAAACAACGTGTGCATTACCCTCACAATGCTCGGAGTTTGTCGACAGTTGAAATCAATTTCGTTCATAATTTGAACAAATTCATTTGCATTTTAAATTGGATTCAATATTGACACTTATCGCAAGTACTTAATTTAAAAATTAATGCTTCATCAAGGGCAATGAATGTTTGAGTGACTTTCCAATTATCTGCAATGTACAGCTAAAATAACGCATATTAAAATATGCCGTGTGTTATGTACAGCATTTATCATGGAAACTTTATGGGGACGAAAAAGCTCAGAGGTGAGTGTGGCGTCTTAACTTACTCGAACACAACAATAAATATACATAGTATATAAATAGGTATCTGTTTCAACTATAACCTATGGAGCAAAATATTAACACCTAGGTACGTGTAATTATATTATTTTTGTTTCACTAACCCGTGCTGAAGACAATTTTAAAAACCTATTTAGAGGCTAAAAATTCCGCCCATGCCGGGACTCGGACCCACGACCTCTGGTACGGTTAGCCAGAGGTCGCGGGTTCGAGTCCCAGCATGGGTGGAATTTTTAGCCTCTAAATTAGTTTTTAAAATTGACCTACATGTAATTTTTTTAACCTTTCACTATAATTCTTTCTGTTTCCTTTTATGACGAAACATACTTGCGTTTCCTCTTTTGAACTCTTTTGGAATGTGTAAAAAATCATTTATTGCTTTTAATCGAAAACCGACATCATTTGTTTTGTCTTGGTTTTTTCTGTCACACAAAAAGGTGTGTTTAAAGTCTAAAGTGTAGTCGCGATTAATATGAAATTATAAAATATAGTCATCGTTTATTGAAAACTCTAGTGTATTCAGTAAATTATTACTATATTTTATGCTTTCAATAGCATAATCTTCATCTGTTTCCTCTATATCTCCAGGATCCCATCATCAGATCATGACTTGGTGACTATAACACTACCTGTGAAGTCTGCTTTTTCATACAAACACAGAATTTTCTCAATTTGTCCACGCGTTTTCGAATTATCGGGGAACAACTTCTTGTAAATAAAAAAAGGAACTCAACGAATTGAGAACCTCCTCCTATTTTAAACATTAATGAAAGAGTGTGAAAAACATCAACAATTAATTTACACCGCTGATGTTTTTAAAAACCTATTTAGAGGCTAAATAGCAAGTAATGCAAATTACTTCAGTCAGATGTCGCTGCCTGTACGTAATACAGAGAGTATTGTAAAGAGGTTCGAAATTTCACTCATGCCGGTGAGTCGCCCATTAGCTCAGTTGGGAGGGCGCTGGCACGGTTAGCCAGGCGTCGCGGGTTCCAATCCTGGCATGGGTGGAATTTTTAGCCTCTAAATAGGTTATTAAAAACTGTCCTTAGCACGGGTTAGTGCATTAAAAAGAATATAAGCATTGACTTTTGACCATCGGCGTATGTACCTGATAGACAAATCTCCTAGGCTATGTTTGTAACTTATGCCCTTAGGTGGATTGTTTAATTTCTGATGTGATTCATCTGTGAGACTCCGAGCATAGCCCGTTTCATTACAAGACTTTGAAATGTATTTGAGGTCTACCACGAACTGGCAAACGCAGTGTAGGACCAGCTCGCTGGGCCGACGGTTTGAGGCAGATTATCGGCAGTGGCTGGATGAGGATGGCGGAGGACAGAAGAAAATGGGTGCCTTGGAGGAGGTTTGTGTCCAGCAGTGGACGAGTAAGAGCTGATTGATTGACTTTTGAAACATTTATTTTTTACGATAGAGTTTGTGAGGAAACCTTGTAGAGTTGTAAAACTTTTATAAATAGTATAAAACTAGAATGACTTCAACTTTTTGCTTTATTTAAGGTGTTTGTATATTTTATTTATAATACATTAGCAGAAAACTGGATAAAACTCAATAAGCAGGTAAAAATAGTCAGGTCTAGGGGAGATTTAAAAACCTATTTAGAGGCTAAAAATTTCACCCATGCCGATATTCGAACCCGCAACCTCTGGCGATCCGTGCCAGCGCTCTACCAATTGAGGGGAGATGTAAAGTAGTAATGATAAAAATGAGGGAAATCTCAAGAATCAGGTGAAATAATTTTTAAATTCTTGAAAATGATGGTCAGAATTCAAGAAATATAAAAAATAGTGTAAAGAGGTTTGTATCGTTCCAACCTAGGTGTCAGAGGTGTTCAAAAACATCAGCCCACAAAATCGTTAACCCGCGGTAGGCACGCGCGGTATCAGTCTATCTATCTGTTCTTTTCTTACGTCGGACAGGTTTTATATGATTTCTGTTACTGTCGTCTCTGTGTACAATAAAGAACATTCCATCTATCTGACTGTCCTTCAGAAGTAGATAGTTAAGTTGTTTTGTAAATAAATGATTTGATTTGATTTACAATCTACGAAACATATTTGCTCAGCAGAGCCACGCTGCGGCGGGCGGCGTGCACCAACAATGGCCCCCGGGTCATTACATATTCGCACGCCCCGTGTCCATACTGAATGCTAATGTCGCAATGATCGGCTCCATTTGTACCGTACATATGTACAATTACACGGTAAGCGAATTTAACACTCGCTATGTATTAAACGGGTTAACTCGGGTGACGTGAGCAAATTGCCAATGGCCGCTGGAAATATTCGACTGATGGAGTGTTTTTAACGTAATTCAATGATTGTTACTGCTTCGTTGGGTCAACAGTGTTTTCACTTGTTAAAAGTCTGCTTTTCTTTTATTTTAAAGTGTTTTTGCACACGGTTGTGTTCCGAAGGGCATGCAATGCAGGCGAAATATTGTATTGAGTTAAAATTAAAGGCAGTCTACAGTAAAGTTTATTAAAGCTGTGAAGAAATCAAAATTTTAAGTTAACGTATAAAAAAGGTACGGCCATTTATGATGCAAACAAAAACGTATACTTGGACACTCAAAGGAATCAGCATTTAAAGGATACTTTCCTTTGACCTAATATAACGAAATATGACAGTTAATAAGTAAATTTTACGTAAGTTTTTACTTAGCCGGTTTAGTGTCCCACTGCTGGGCAAAGGCCTCCCCTTCTGCTCCCCTATTGGCTGCCAATCCGGCAGAAAGTTTGTCAGGTTGTCCCGCCATCTCCACCTTGGTCGGCCACGGTTATTTTTACTGCAAGTACAGAAAAAAACTACAAACTAAACATTTTAGGTTAAATCGTGAAACAATCTGTAAAGTTCTTGAAAACCTCAAATATAACTGCTAGACTTGATTCGTGAACATTTTTTTCAGAAATCAGAAATTTATTTCAATTGTAACGAAGTTACATTCTGTTTGTTGAATGTCTTTTGAAATGAAGACCTTTGTAGTGGATAAGGTACCGAGAGAAAACTCCACTCTGACCATCTTTTCTCCAATCATCTTAAATCTAACACTTCAGTTGATACGGTGACCTAACGAGATCCCTTGAGTACAATCAACAACTTGCAATTCTAAAACATTAGTTACTGTTTCTTACGTAAGTAGGAAACTACTAGGTAATGTGTGCTATGTGCAAAATTCTTGTACCATCATGTACCTCTCTACCGACTTGTGATATCAACTTTTTATATGTCGCCACTGCTGGGTCATGGGTCTCTTCATGCGTCACAGGAAGGTTAGGCCATGATTCACCACGGGAATCAAATCCGGGTTGGAAGAAGATTGTGGGGTAGCGGCGGGTCTTACTCAGAAGTTACTCTTAAGCCGCCCATAAGGCCTCTAACATAGCACAACGACTGCCTTTACATAACAGCTGGCACCAACGGCTCAACACGCCTTGCAAAGCACGGAAGCGCTCGAAAATAATGTCACTAACGGTAGTCAAAGGATGGTAACCCATCCAGCACCTGACCACGCCTGTTGTCGCTTAACCCAAGTGACTGATTCCATTTCTTAATGATTCGTGATACGCATACATAGTTATATATTAAACGGGTCAAATCGCGATTATTTATTAGGTAAAACGTAATTACCTTATTTACCAAATAAAAAAACACAAGAATTTCAACAGAGAGGATGGTTTCAAGCTTTCAAGTGCGTGGAATCCAGTGCTAAGTAATTACAAGTCACGTGCCTTATCACCGGACCTGTCCGTTGACGTAGTGAGTGTTGTGTGTCGGCCAGCTGCGAAAAATTAATAGTGACTACCCACAATAATTGACTGTACTCGCCACTTCAGTCTACCCGAGACCACGGCAACTGTAACGCTGCGTCGGGAAATAAGGTAATTACGTTTTATCTAATAAATAATCGCGATTAGACCCGTTTAATATATAACTATGATTGATTCCAATCACTCGGTTCCACAAAGCTACAAGCGCTTGCAGTATGATAAATTCAACAAACTCCACACACACTAAGCGGTACGATTTAAATAACAATCCCCACTCATTACGCGAGGGGACGAATTAAAAGGCGACCATTTCGTTGTAAATTAACTCATAACAATACTTTGAACAGACTTCTGCCACTGATTATGTAGTTACAAAATAACGACTCAATGAATAACTTGCACGAAACACGCTGTGAAGGCGTTACTCGGTAACATAAAGTTATGTTAATAACTTAATATTAACATTAACATAGTCGGCCTCGGTGGCGCAGCGGTTTAGCACGCTGACTATAAAACGGAAGGTCTCGGGTTCGATCCCCGGCCGGGTCAAACTAGGAAACGAACTTTTCTAGTTTGTCTCGGGTCTTGGATGTCATCTATGTATTTATTGTATTAAATCTATCGTCGAGTTAGCACCTATCACACAAGTCATTTAGTTGTACTTAGTATAGGGCTAACGAGATCTGTGTAATATGTCCATGAACATTTATTTATTTATTATTTATAACTTTGTGTTACCGAGTAACTTAATTACTTAATGCTAACATAAAGTCATTAATAAAGCGAAAATTTCTTAATTACATTAAAGTTAAACCATTGCGTAATTATACGTAATTACTCACTCTAAACTAATTACAAATTTTTTTTTTTTATTATTACAGTAACTATATATTTTGCATGATTGGGACGTGCAATAAGCCAAAAATAAATTGTATTACTACTGATGGTTATAGTCTGGCTATCACCGGTCGTAGGTTTGTTTACCACTGGGGCTCGCCGTGTATCTTTACCAATGGCGTCACCCTGGGTGTGTTCCATGTTTGTGATGTCCTTGCCCGGTTACCGTGTGGTAACAGGGTATCCTAGTTTGGGACCAGGACAAGTGAGTGGGTTGGGCGGTAGTTTTTTATTCGTTTATACACTGGCCTGCAAAACTAAGTAGGTATCACAGTTTTAAAATTGCAATAACTTCTTAAGTACACAAGATAAGACTTTCGTAATAAAAGGGACTCCAAAATCAGTTTAATTTTATGTATTATATTATATCCATAGTGAAGATACCACTGGACGCTGTATAAATCATCTCATTAAGTAAATGCAAAAAGGCCAATATTATTATTATATCCATAGTAAAAACCTTAAGACATAGTTGAAAAAAAAAGACTAACAACGAAATTAAAATAGTATTTAGTTTTGCAGGTCAATGTATTTTAAATAATTGTGATTTTTAAGTTTGTCATCTATAAGTTTTCAACACCACTCATTAACGGTTAGGGAAAGCACCGTGAGAAAACCTGTGTATTGGACTTGCTCAGACACTTAGGTTGCCTCACGATATTTCCCACAGGAATTTAAAACACCTATCCGTGGAGGGTAGGCGTGGTTAAGCTCGTACTCTGGGAGAAAATTTTACAATTTCAACTTTTTTTCCCCTTATAGAAATACAAAACGAAGAAAAGTGGGTAAACCTTTTTTATCTGTTCGTACATTGCAACCTTCTGTATCGGGATACCTAAAAATGTTTCAGTGTATTCAGGGCTGAAAGGGACGGAGATCGGAATGGCATAGAGCGAGAACGAGATAGTAACAGAGTAGACTCACAACCATTGCACGACTGAATGCACCGCTGACTAGACGGTCAGAAAAACGAGGTTGCATCTGTTAAAATAATTTAAACACAGTAAAATAGGAGATAAAGTTATCAGTCTTTTGTAAAAACTTATCCTGAAACCTTAAAAAATTCTACAGATATCATTTTAGTACATAGGTATTTCTTCACCGTTAGCAAGTGGTATTGCTGCTAGAACTTCACGTTATCAACCCTTGTATGTCCCCACTGCTGGGGCACGGGTCTCTTCCTGCATCGCAGGAAGGCAAGGCCATACTCCACCACGGGGGCCAAGTCCGGGTTGGTTGAGGATTGTAAGACAGTGGCGGGCCTTACTGTCAGAAGTTATCAAGCCGCCCATAAGGCCTCTGACATGGCTTAACGATTGCCATTATATGACAGCCGGCACCAACGGCTTAACGTGCCTCGGAAAAATGCCACTAGCAGTATTCACGGGACGCTCACCCATCCCTTACCTGACCGCGCCTGTTGTTGCTTAACCAAGTGATTGATTCCAATCACTCGGTTCGCCTAGGCCACAAGCGCTTCACAAATATATACAACTTAGAAAATAATGATTCTTAATGCGAAAGGTTCGAAATAACGATGCCCCGAATATGAGGCCGGCGTTGCTGCACTACGACATCTAACAACTAGGTCACTGAAATAATGATGAGTTTATTCGTCCACAGAAACCCCACAGAATACCTAAAACTGATTGTGATGATATTTTGAATACAAACACTGCGGAATTGGACCTTCCATCCAATTTAAAACCAATTCAGAGGTTCTTATTCCATATTTTTTGCTGAACTGAAGTGGCAGTAAGCTGATCACAACTGCCCATGAAACCGCTACCAATCCAATCCACCGCTTTTGTTCGCTGCTAGACATAGGCCTCTGCAACGTAAGCCAGTTTTTATTGATTATTAGCCATCTTCGTCCAGCAACTACTGGAAATTTGACTTAAATCATTAATTAAAACTGTTTTTATATGGATTTATGCTCTTTTATTGCATTTTTAAATTTTCCGACGTTTCGGCACATTTTTTTTTTAAATCATTAAGTTTATGAGCCAGCAGAAATCTCTGGCTGCTTTTGCCAGTTTTTGGTCTTCAGTCGAGAAATTACTTAATTCATCAGTTATCGTGTCTTCGGCTGATGGGACATGCGCTCTGCCAGCCATTTCAGCTAATTTATCTTTAAAGCTGTGCCAACCACCTTAGATCTTAGGCGAATTCTTGACTGCTCTCAATTCTTCCCCAACTGCCACTGCTGACGCTACCAGCACACGTGCGGCACAAACGAGCCGAGCCTTATAATGAATTGCCGTTGCCCGCCGCCATATTTCAGGGAATTAACAAATGACCGTCTGTCAGGGCGCGAGCGGCGCGCGATTTTTCTGCGCACCGTACCACGGCCTCTGATGGAGGTGCGGTTGGAGCGCACTGTGCGCCGCTATACCTGGGCTAGTTGGCGAATTAATGATGGGAGGTGGTGCGCTGTTGAGATACCGGATTGATTGTGTGGCTGTGATGTGTGGGTTTGATTGATGGTGCAGCTTGGGCTGCTGTTTAAGTTACCATGCAGCGCGGTTTTCACCATTCAAATAAAATTTTTGATTAAATCACCACCGGTTGTCGCTAATGAAGGGATAAATACCAATGGTTTTCGGAAGAGCGACAGACAGGTTTTTCAGCGGCTAGTCTTTATTCGCTGTCTCGTCTGACCACTGACCACTGTAAAGTCAGTGGTCAGACGAGGCAGGACAAAAATGTGATATAGACGTGAAAGTGAGGCCGCTTTAAGGCCTCTGACTTGGCTAAACGAGTGACATTACATGGCAGCCGGCACCAACGGCTTAACGTGCCTTGCGAAGCACGGAAGCACTCTGAAAAATGCCACTAGTAGTAGTCACGGGACGGTCACCCATCGTGCACCTGACCCCTCCTGTTGCTTAACTTAAGTGATTGATTCCAATCACTCGGTTCGATTAGGCCACGATCGCACGCGTGGTAATTAAGTAAGCCTATACTTTCTCTCTGAGACAGAGCCTGTGCCCTGCATTGGGACGTTTATAGGCTACATAACGTTGTAATATTGGACTGATTCATCTAGGTATCTCTACTAATGTTATATATAATCAGGCGTTACTTTGCGGAAATCCATAATAGCATTAAACGGAGCGTTTTTGCGGAGACGGTCACTTGCATTTGGGAGCCTGAGGATGCCTCGTGTTAGAGGCGAAACGCGTCGCGTGTTTTCTCACACAAGTATTGGTGGTGGTGTGTTCGTGTCTTGCTTCTGCTTGAAAAAGTGGGAGAGAGGGCGGTGCATTAGCTAACCGCATGGTGCTTGTGGGATTTTTGGCGGAATTTAGCAAAGTAATTTTAACTTTTTAATGCTATCTCTACTAATTTCCACGATTTAACAGTAAAACCGATCGATTAACATTAAAACGCACAACCCGACTCCCAACACTATCGAATGTGTCTCAATCCTGCCGTATAATTACCGTATTTACAGCCAGCACATTACGGCAAGCCCCGGGCCACTCTCGTTAGGCCCGCCGCGGTGCCCCCGCCAGATAATTGCTTTTGATTGTTATTGTTATGCCGATTTGAATATATTCTAAAGTCCAAATTGCTATGCATACTGATTACACTAGGCTCTTTGCGTCTCACACACTGGTGGCCCCTAATTCTTTGCGGACGTAGTGACGCGGTAGTTGACCAGAGATTCGAGCGAGGATTTGATAGTTGAGTTGTATAAATTACAGTGCACTAGTTGGGTGCGTCGAGTTGAGAGTAGTTGCTAGGGGACACAGTTTAATACAGTTCTGTAATGATCTTCGGAATGACCCTTCTGTGCAGTTGGAAAACTGAAGCGATTCGAAGCAATTATTGTCCCTTCTAGCCATTTTTTAACTCTTTGTTGCAATCGTAGTTGCAAGTTTAATTGTCAAGTGTCACATTTCAAACAAACATTAGTAAGTAACGGTAGATAGAAAGATAATTGAAAACACCTTATGTTTTGAATCGAATTTTATAGGTGGAATTTTTGTTAAACTTAGCCACATAAAGAACAAGAAGTTGACCTTAATCTGTGAGTGCGGACGGATGTTTCCTGTAGATTCAGACTTATATAGTTAGTTGTTTCCACAAAATACTCTTAGCCAAGGCTGGTTTGTAAGAGGAGCACCTGCCATAAACCAACTTTAACTCTATATTAAGTATGTTTTAGTAGAATCGACGTTTTATAATTAGGTTTTTTTATGTTTAAAAACCTCTTCCTAGATAATGATACCGCGATGGGATTATATAAAAAATAAAATTGTAAGATAGACTATCTAAAAATAATCTAATTACAAAATAAAAACTATAAAAAAAACCGCACAGTTAATATTAAAAGTAATTTCTTAACCTAACCTAACCATTCACGGAAAGGAAGCTAAAAAACGGATAGTTGGCGCTACCAAAAAAAAAATGGAAACATAATATATAGACACGTTATCAACCCTTCTATGTCCCCACTGCTGGGGCACGGGTCTTTTCCTGCATCGCAGGATGGTTAGGTTATACTCCACCATGGGGGCCAAGTCCGGGTTGGTGGAGGATTGTAGGACAGTAGCGGGCCTTACTGTCAAGTAAAAAAACATAATACAGAAGTTATCAAGCCGCCCATAAGGCCCCTGACATGGTTTAATGACTGCCATTATATGACAGCCGGCACCAAAGGCTTAACGTGCCTTGCGAAGCACGGACGCGCTCGGAAAAATGCCAATAGCGGTAGTCACGGGACGCTCACACATCCTGTACCTGATCGCGCCTGTTGTTGCTTAACCAAGTGATTGATTCCAATCACTCGGTTCGCCTAGGCCAAGAGCACTTCACGCATACACACCGAGAAGGAAACAGTGAAGTTACATGTACGAGCTATATGACGGCAATAAACCGAGTTCAACCCAGACTCCCAAAGTAGAGCCAAATTCGACAAGCAGAAATATTTATTGCTTTATCGAATCTAGCAATTGAAACTAATTGCGTCCCTGGTGACGTCACCTGTCGGCTAAGCCCCACTGAGCAGCCGGAATCGAATCCCGACCATCATTATAAACCCTTCAGCGTATTTTGAGATCTAAAGCTTCTTTGTGGCATTCTTCTTATTGCACCCGGCGACGTAGACAAGGGTACTGAAACCTGTTTTGTCGATAAGGAGTGAACTAAAACTATGAAATACATACATAACCTCACGCCTGTATCCCAGAGGGATAGACAGAGACGAAGGACTGCCACTTGCCACGATCCTGACAGATCACCTTCGCTTCACTAACGTTCATGCACGCACGCCGGTTCCGGGTACCTTTTATCTTCCCCTTTACTATTACATACCCAATTTGGTCGATGTATATCCGCTTGGGACGTCCCTTACCAGCCCTTCCACTCACATTCGCAGTATATGTATATTTGTTTCGTCAATCTTTCTTCCTTCATCCTCTCCACATGTCCAAACCAACGCAACATTCCTTTCTCAATTCTAATCACTACATCCTCTTTCAGTTCACAACGTTCTCTAATCAGATTATTGCGTATTCTGTCATTCAAAGTAACACAACACATACTCCTTAAGGACCTCATTTCTACTGCATTAATTCTACTTTGTTGCTTCTTTTGCCATACCCAAGTCTCGCTACAATACATAATTGTTGGGATCAGCACACTATTGTGAAATACAAACATGTTTAAAAATTGTATTCTCCAGAATACAATTTTGTCACAGAACTAGCAAAACCTGTGCGTTAAGAGCAAGTGTCTTCCCTTAACTAAGTGTTACAGTTGAATGCAATTTAGTTCTATTTAGTGTTCCAGACAAAAACTAAAATAATAATAAGTTTTAAAGAACGCAAAAACAGAAAGGCTTGCTTAGAGCCTGTTAAACCATTTGAAGAGAACAATCAATCATGTTTTTAGAATAACAACGTATTAGTTTACCTACTTACCTTTATGTCTGTGCGTGAGTGTATGTAGAGTGCAAGAGTGTGTGGGTAAGTACAAGTGTGTGTATTGGTAAAGCCGTTAATACACTTTTGCACTATACGTTATTAGAAGACTAAGTTTGGAATTTTCTTTGTCCATTTTTTCTCTAAAATTATCTATTTTGAAATGGACACCTAGTTTGAATTGTAACGTTCATTAAGCCGCAGTTTCTGCGCTACTTTGAATAAATCCTTTTCATTTTATTTAATTTCATTAGCTTTATTCCGGATTACGTTTCTTTGTCAAAAAATTTCAGGTTTCACTCTGATTTGCAAAGCTTAATAGTGAGTAGAGACGAAGCTCACGTCGTGGTTGGTTAGAAACATCTTCAAAACTGACCATTTAATACCTCTTTCATGGTTGAGGCAGTACATTTATGGAATGGATCTGTCCGTGGAGGTGAGGAAAGCGAAGTTTTTGACTTGTGTTAAGGTAAATTTTCCTTCATGGGGCATTGTATACGCTTCTATAATAAAATCCCTGAAGATATATTAAGTTTGCCTGAATCGCGGTTCAAAAAATATCTTAAGCACACTTTGTGCCAAAAGGGCTACTATAACATAAAGGATTATTTAGATGACAATGAGGTCTGGAATTAAAGCCAGTACCATGTATGAGTTCTATGTTTTATAATAATTATGTAAACTATGTTAATTAAGGACTTTGAAAAGACTAAGTTTGGAGTTAATTTGTCCATTTTTTCTCCAAAATTATCTAGATTTTGAAATGGACACCTAGTTTGAATTGTAACGTTCATTAACCCGCAGTTTCTGTGCTACTTTGAATAAAACCTTTTCATTTCATTTCATAAAATCCTTAGTTAAGGCCTTAATAAATAATCACTATCTCACTGCTTAAACTGTAGCGCTTGTGGCTTAGCCGAACCAAGTGATCTATCAATGTAAGTAAATTAAAGGTAAGTACTTAGATGGTACTTATTTAAGATTTGTTGTTTACTAAAATATAAATAGTCTAGCACTGAGATTATATTCTTTTTGTTGCACTAACCCGTGCTGAGGACAAATTTAAAAACGTATTTAGAGGCTAAAAATTCCGCCCATGCAGGAACTCAACCCACGACCTCTGGCAAACCGTACCAGCGCTCTCCTAAGTAAGTTAATGGACAAGTGCCCATTATCTCCTAGTATTGAGAGCTGTAAACAAAAAAAAACATCCTCTTCATTAACTTTCGCAGAAAACTATGAGTTCCCTATAGCGAAACAAACTTGAAACTTTTAATAACGCCAATTATTTTCCGACGTAACTAGCCATTTAATTTAACGACTAATAAAGTCCAATTAGGCTTTATTAAACCCAAATATAATTTGATTGGTCAGTTCCACCCTCCATCACCCCTTTCACTATTTACAAATATAGTTCTGGTGACCTTAGTTGCAGCCTTTTTTGTATGAAAAAATAAAGCCAGAGTATCAGTCTTTAGAACTGGTATAGAATTTTTCGAATGGACACGCGGACGGCGCGTGCCATCAAGTTGGTCATTATTTTCAATTGTTGCTATAAAATGTGATAGAATTTATAGTGTTACGACTAAACTGCTGTATAAGTGCAGTCTGTTAGCTTTTAGAATATTCCTCGGGCTTTAGAGTAGGTTCGGTTTTCGCCGAAAGCACACGAGTGTAAAACTACTTCCTGCTCTGTATAAAACTAATTAAGTGTCATATTAGTCCTGATTTCAAAATTAAATGTCAAATTAGTTCTGATATTTCTATTACACGAATATATCCGACTTTAAGCCGAAGCGCTCGTGGCCTAGGCGAACCGAGTGATTGGAATAAACCACTTGAGTTAAGCAACAACAGGCGCGGTCAGGTACAGGATGGGTGACCATCCCGTGACTACCGCTAGTGGCATTTTTCCGAGCGCTTCCGTGCTTCGCAAGGCACGTTAAGCCGTTGGTGCCGGCTGTCATATAATGGCAGTCGTTAAGCCATGTCAGAGGCCTTATGGGCGGCTTGATAACTTCTGACAGTAAGGCCCGCCACTGTCTTAGAATCCTCAACCAACCCGGACTTGACCCCCATGGTGGAGAATGGCCTAACCTTGTAACGGTGCAAACCTCTTCACACCATTTTTATTTCTTTTTCTATCTATAATTTTGAAATATTTAAATTACGTCACACATTCTTCGATTTCCCTCATTTTTCATTCACTACTACTTTACCCTTTGACCAGATCTGACTATTTTACCTGTTTCTGCGTTTTTTTATCCAGTTTTATGTTTTAAAATTACTACAAATATCTACAAATAAAACAACACCTGAAGTCGTTCCTGAGTTTATTATTATTTATAAAGATACCCAACGTTTCAACCTTCCTGCAATGCAGGCAGAAACCGGTGCCCCAGCAGTGGGGACATAAAAGGGTTGATATCGATCCGATTTTATCCGATAGTAGCCTAGGTATAGGTATTCTAAAAGCTAACATACAGTATCAATGGCTGTATCAGGAGGCCTCGCTCTTTCATGTTTACACCAAACAAAAGAAAAATAAACTTAACTTGCGTAGCGTGAAGTCTTCTTCTTCTTCTTCAGGCTATATTAGTCCACTGCTGGACATAGCCCTCCCTTAATGAGCGCCATAGCGCAAGGTTGTGCCATCATTGGGGGGTAATGCCCATACTCCCCACGCTGGGCATGCGGGTTGGGGATCGCAGTTTGGTGGAAGTGTACCTACTGCAGGGGGCGCTGCTGCCCACCCCCCGGTTTGTGTCCCTTAGTCGCCACCCGCGGGAAGAAATGGGTTGGTGCTATTCTCTAGGCCGACACCACACAGCAGTAACGATATTAAACATGCAACGTTTCGAAGATATTATTGTAGGTACAATGTCGATATCTATCCTTGTATGTGCCCACTGCTGGGGCACGAGACTCTTCCTCCATCCCAGGAGGTTAGGTCATATTCCTAACGTCCTGGGATGGACGGGTGCCAAGTCCGGGTTGGTAGAGGATTGTAAGGCAGTGGCGGGCCTTACTGTCAGAAGTTATCAAGCCGCCAAAAGACCTCTGACATGGCTTAATGACTGCCTTTGCATGACAGCCGGCATCAACGGCTTAACGTGCCTTGCGAAGCACGGAATTGTACATAGTACCAAGATTTTTATTTTAACCTTCGTGTGAGTGTGTGTTTGTGTGAGTATGTGTGTGAGAGAAGAGAAGATAAAAGAGGTTGTGTAGGTCGTAAAAAAATCAGGAGTTAAATTTTCAGCAATTGCATATTTTTTTCTACAAATAAAAAATGAAGGATTTAAGTTTCTTACGGAACATACTTTTTTAAATATTTCTTAAGGAAACAAAAAAAAACAGTATCTAAAAATCAAGTTGTTGGTGAATATGTTTTTTCAAAGAACTTTTTCTACGTAGATTAGTTTTTTTTTTTCTCTGCCATTACAGGCTAAACATAAATTTTCCATTCTCCGCCGTTGAAAAGAGTAATTCTGTCTATTGTGAATATCAAATTAAATTGTCAGCGCAGGCTTAAATATCACAGTCACTTTAGCGGCCTACCCTAAGCCTGTGTCGCAATATTTATTCATAACCTTCAAAGCCACAATGATAACACCCAAAATGTCACCGTAGCGTCCTGACACTGCTCCTATAACAATAGGTGTTCCTTTAAGCCAGTGGTTCCTAACCGGTGGTCCGCGGATCAGTCGTGGTCGCTGAAAATGTTCCAAGTGGTCCGCGAAGCGATTTTTTTATGTAGCCTTTAAACGTCCTACTAACCAACTGGGTGGTCCTTGATCAGACTGGAATTTGATGAAATTGTCCCTCACGACTAAAAGGTTAAGAGCCACTGCTCTAAGCAACTCCCGGCGTGTTTAGCCGCTGGATGGATGGCGGGCAGGGCTGGCAGAGGTAAGCAGATTGCGGGAAAATTTTAGCTTTTTTGTCAAATCAAAGTAATAAGTAATTTTATTCAATATAAAAACTATTTTATTTCAACCTTTTATATTATAATCTGTTTGCTGAATGTCAATTAACCATGTAAGATGTAAGCCGGTGCCTTCGGTTCGTGTGTAGTGGAGAAAAACACAGCAGGAAAAAAAAACTCCCACTCGGAACATCTTTTCTCAAGTGAGTTGTGTAGCCTCGATTGGGTCCCAGATAAAAGGCATTTTATTCGCTTTATAGAACTAACAACTTCGTCTACGTAATTTTCAATGGATTTTATACAAAGTTTTCCTTTCATAAATTTGTGACGTAGCTGACCACGTCACCAGCCACACCACGAGCACCACGCAGGCACTGCGTGACAAGACGACAGAGAACGTGGACCGCGGCGCGGGGCGCCGCACGCAGTGACGCCAGCAGGGACTGGCGGGAGGCGCGGCCGGCGGCGACAAGAATATAAAAGGCGCAGCGCTAGCTCAGTCGAGCGGCTCCCACTACCAGTAAAGACGTTCACCGTAGGTCCGGTCCCGGTGTGAGTTTAAGGGGTTTCTGGTTCGCTGTGGGAGTCCCGGTAGGGCTTCAGGACAGTCGGAGGGGATCCCGATCTGTAGAGGGTTGAGGAACAGGCGAGGGCACATCGGCTGATCGCCGGAAGCGGTACAGGGATCCGCCTCTGAGGGCCCATCCGAGGTTAGCCGATGCCGCTCACGAAATGTACTAGGGCACGGCATGTTGGTTTCCCGATAGTAGCCGGCCTAGGACATCTCGTGTGCCCGCCTTAGCCTCTGGGTGCAGGCACGTTGGGGTTCCCGATGGTGGCCACACTCAGATAATAGGGAATCTTGAGAGCGGTATGTTGGGGATCCCGATATCGGCCGCTCCAGGATCATTGAGCGTCGCAGGTACCTCTCACCAGGAATAAGTACAGCAGTTAGTTATAGTGAACAAGTCGCCCCTAGTGTCCATCAGTAGTTAAGTCGTGTGAGTGTCGGTGGTGTAACAAAGACAGTGATTATACAGGGACAATGGTTAAAACCAGTGGTAGGTTAAGTGAGAGACAATTTGAGTGTGTAGGGTTATTACACTATTTTTATTTTTAATGCACTAACCCGTGCTAAGGAACAAATTTAAAAACCTATTTAGAGGCTAAAAATTTCTGTGCTCTCAGGCAGAGCACCTCAAGAGGTTAGTGTTACAAATTGGTCACCAGAGGTTCAAAATTTCACTGATGCCGGTGAGTCGCCCATTAGCTCAGTTGGATAGAGCGCTGGCACGGATAGCCAGAGGTCGCGGGTTCTCTAAAAAGGTTTTCAAAATTGTCCTTAGCACGGGTTAGTGCATTAAAAATAAAAATAGTATCACCAATTACTAGTTAACTTGTCAGGTGTACTTATATTATTGTTCTCCTTTTAAGTTCATTCTACTAGCAGAAAATTAAATTTCTTCCTACCCTGATTTTTTTCATGTTTCTACAATAAACTGTTTAGAGAGGCAGGAGGGACTACTACCTACTCAGATAAAAGTTTGCGGTTTAAATGTTAATATTTCACAAACGGAAATCTAAATCAAAAGACAACCTTTCTTCGCCCACATTATATATATATATATATATATATATATATATATATATATATATATATATATATATATATATATATATATATATATAATATACCTATAATGTGGGCGAAGAAACACATTATATATAAAAGAACAATCCTACGATACCCTACACCACGGTGCAGGTAAGAAAATGCATCCCTAATTTAGTCGTAAGTCAAAAATATTATACGGCTGCTGGCCGTGCCGCGCGCGCGCACCAACCTGCTTCAGTTCTCGCCCGTAGCACGCGCGCTGCGGCTGCTGAGCTCCCTGCTAGAAGCAGCCCCTCACTGTGATTAGTTTGTGGATGGGATACAAGTTTAGATGGATGAATGTAAGCTAATGCTAGAAAGATCGTTGTCTTTAGTTCTGTAACGATTTAGTGTTCACTGTTATGTTACAAGAACTCTTTAAATTAATAAATCTAATCTAATTATTTTTGATATTTTGCTCCACCAGTTCGGTGGCATGATAAATCTTGCATCTCTATCCCAAATTTTATTTCTCTAGTAGTAATTGTCTCTTAGCTAGGCCGTGGACAGACAGACGGACAGAAAGACAGACTGACAGGATAGTCGGACCGACGAACATGGCGAAACTATAAGTGTAATTACGTAGTCATTTAGTTCAAATATAGAGTAATTTCAGGTCTCTCTGCATGAGTCCAACTGAGACTTTGCCGATTATTACTCTTTTAAAGATTTTTACTAATACGAGTATATATTATTGCGCTACAGTTACACCAACTGTAACACTACTGAGTATTACAATTTTTTTTTATAGTAGAACGAAAATAAAAGAAACCAACAAATTAAAAACCATAAAAATCGGTATAGCGGTTCTTGTTCTTGAGTTATCTGTAAATACTAGAATAGGAATATGCACTACTATAAGGATAAGGCTACTAATAAATTTACGTATTTTTAAAAACTGAAATAAATTAATTGAATTTAATGGCTCAATTTGGGTACCCAATCATTCGGAACCCTTACCGGAATACATCCCTGGTAGCAAGCATTACATCGTCCACACCCCAGTCGGATTAGCATACATTGCCGCCGGGTGCAATGAGGTCTGGCCCAGCCTACTACCAACGACGTCAGGAAGTAAGCGATATTCGTACTTAAGGTCCACGTTATAAGAGCGGCCTTACTCCTAGCTATTGACCATAGAGTACTTACGCAGGAATCTGACACCTATAACCTTTAATCGGAGTATCACGCGGTGTGAAAGAGACTCCTCGAATGCAGAACTTACACTAAAAATGTTTAAATAGGACATGCCGTGTTAAAAATAAATAAACGTGGTATATTGTTTGCCAACTGCAGGTTACAGGTTTTTTCTCAGAAAGAGAGAGAAAAATAGTGTTTGGGCCTAATTACCAAGCGTGCCCAACACAGATTGGCAATTTCAATCACTGAAGTCTTTTAACACCCTACTACTACTCGTTATCAACCCTTGTAAATCCCCACTGCTGGGGCACGGGTCTCTTCCTGCATCGCAGGAAGGTTAGGTTAGGTTAGGTTAGGTTTCCATACTCCACCACGGGGGCCAAGTCCGGTTTGGTGGACTACTACTTCTACTTATAAATAATAATAATACTTTTTATAATGTACCGAAAATTCATTATGATCACGTGATACAAAAACGCGTTATATATGACTCTCATAGTTTAAAATCGAGCTCAAGCTATAACGTCGCAATTTTTTTCATATAGCCTATAAACGTCCCACTGGAAGCTTTCTCTTAAAGATAGAGTATGGGCTTAATTACCCCGCGTGCCCACCCGGATTGGTAATTTCAAGCGACAATTTATTGGCTTTGTAGTGGCATTGCTTTATAGATAATGTTTAAGACCGTGTATACTTTGGTAGAGCTCAAAGCCCGAATTTAATTCGTATAAAATAAGATAAGATAAGAGTATTCTTTATTGTACACCAGAGCACATATTATAAAACACGTAAAGATACAGAGTACAATTGGCGGCCTTATTGCTAAAAGCTATTACTTCCAGACAACCTTATGACAGAAAGTCGTTGTGGGAAATAAGACTAGAAAATATAATATACTAGCTGACCCAGCAAACTTCGTAACGCCTATTTGTCAATTTTTTTTCTCTCCATAAGAACAATCCTCGTACTTCAAGGAATATTCAAAAAAAGAATGAGCTAAATCAGTTCAGCTGCTCTCGACATTTGCGCTTACCAACACATTCGGCGATTCATTTTTATATTATTGATGATAGATATGTCTACATCTCTCTGAGGCGGATCTATGGTCCATAGTAAACTCCCACCAGAAAATCTTCGTGATTCAAGTGGTCTTCGCCTACGAGGAAGTTGAAGCTAAAATAAAATGGCCGGTCCACTACCAGTTCGTCCCAGCTGGCCATGTATGGCTGGATATCTGTAAAAATGTAAGTGGAGTTACCAAAAAAAACTACATATAAAAATGTGCAAATCAAACATTCATCCAAATACAATATTGTATGAGTTTTTATTTGCAATCTGTGACTCTGAAATACCTTTTGCTTGTTTGTTGTAACATAAAGTCTGTTAGCTTTTAGAATATACCTCGGGCTCTAGAGTGGGCTTCAGTTTTCGCCGAAAGCACACGAGTGTATAGGGAAGACCGGGTGATCGTGCTCTTCCACTATTTCCCGCCGGGCAGATCATATGCCTGGGGACGGCCGGTCCAACTATTGTTAGTCGGACGTTATATTTATGCTATGTCATTAAAACACTTTGATTGCGCGATGCAGGAATGTTGGAGTTTGTAGTGCGCGCGCAGAGTTGACATGTGCTTGCTTGTTACTTCCTGCTCCTTATGAAACTTTTCTTATTCAGTTTTAATTTAATTAAGTGCCATATTAATTCCGATATTTCTATTAGACGAGTATATCCGATTCGATCCGATAGCAGCCGAGGTATATTCTAAAATCTAACAGACCGTACTTAATTATTATGAAACAATTTTAGATACAATTGTGTTATCTCATACAATCTCTTTCAGAGAGAGCTTTAGGCTTTGCCTATTACTACGCCCACCACTGATTGGCAAAGCCACAGTGAGACCTTTATAGACTGCATAAAACAAATGTATCTTAAATGAAAAATGTTTGGAAACGGCTTGTTTATCGATTCCAAAGAAGCATTCCACAAAGAGAGCGGGCACCAGCCATCAGTCTTTTCGTGGCCACGATGACTGTAACGTCGTTGAAACGTCGAGGTAAAATAGCAATAAATTACTATGCGATTAAGCCCCGAAAATGTTTTAAAAATTAGTTCATGTCGCGAAAGTTAAGATGTGTAAGCATTCTACAACCCAATAAAATTCTTCCCGCGGGTGTCGTAAAAAGTGACTAAAGCACACAAACCGGGGGGTGGGCAGCAGCGCCCCCTGCAGTACAATTCCACCAAACTGCGATCCCCAACCAGCATGGCCAGCGTGGGGATTATGAGCATTACCCCTATGATAGCACAAAGTGGCGCTCTTTAGGGGAGGGCTATGTCCAGCAGTGGTCTAGTATAGCCTCACGACGAAAAACAGGTTGTAGAATTAAGAAATTTAGATATAACCTGGTTGTTGATACCCTGGCATGCGCATGGAGGATTCTTCGACTTGCAAAAATATGTGCTGTTTCACTAAATCTATTTTTGTGTTGGCTCTGTCTTTCCTAAGCACGGAGAGACCATCAGAGCTGCCATTGAAGATGTCCACGAGGCCTATCTGCAAGCGATAATGCAAATAAATGATTGAAACAGAAAATAGCAGATTATCAGCCACCTTTTTGCGAGGGTGTTCATTTGTATGTAATCTGGTGCCGGCTGTCATGTAATGGCAGTCGTCAAGCCATGTCGGAGGCCTTATAGGCCTAAAGACGGAAACACATTATTAAAACATGACCCGACGCGACGTGTCGACACCCGATGTACACCGTGCAATTACTGTGCTTAGGGGGTTGCGTCGGACCTTCATAGTGTGATTCTAGTCATAGAAAATAGTACAATTTGATTCAACTCAACACGCGTCACGTTTCATCGGGTCGCGTGGAGTTTTAATAATGTGTTTCCGCCATTATGAACCTAGGCCTCCTCCAAGAAACGCCACTTCCCTCTGTCCTCGGCCATCCTCATCCAGCCACTGCCAGCAATTTGTCTAAAGGGGCTTCTAAACGGGCCATATTTTCACTGCAATATGTGGCCGGCAACTATTGATGTCCTTCTCCTACTCACATGTTAGAGAAAGACACCAATAGTTGTCGGCCACGTATTGCAGTAAAAATATTACCCGTTTAGAAGTCTCTTTAGATCGTCGGTCCAGCTCGCTGTAGCGAGCCGGTGGACATCCTACGATGCGTTCGCTAGTTCGTGGTCTCCACCAGAATAACTCCAAATATTTATGTGATCATGTAGTAAATTGCCGCAATGGCGTATGCAATTACGCTTGTGTTTAAGCCGCGTTTAATCCGCTATTTGACACGTATCAAACTTGACGCGATAAATGAATATTTCCTACAGTAGTTGACGTAAAGAAACAAAATATTTTGATTTTGCTAAGTAAGTATGCAGGATGGCTGCAAAATTTGCAAAGTAAAAAAGAAAATCTTGTTTAGTTCGTGACGGCGAAAACGCTATCCGCCATCTTCAAAGCATCTAAAGTATGTAAACAAACATCTTTCAGCCAGAGCCAGTGGACATTGATTATTATAAGACTTACATCAAAGTGATCTTCACATAAATACACACGAGTTTCAATTGATAAAGAGTCGGGGTCTCTTTTGAGCCAAGTTTTTCGAATGTTAATTTCACTGGGTACACGATTCCACAACTTCCCAGAGGTCTTTACTGACGTGTTTTTTCATAGACAAACATGGCTGACCGCGTTTTTAGCTGTTTAGGCCAATCAAGTTTTAAAATATATTTTTATGTTGCTTGTAGGTCCTCAAAAATATTTTTTGGTCCAATGGAAGAGTTATTTACCGTTTAAGACTTACTTGAAAAGAGAGTCAAATAGCGGATTGTGGCATAATTGTAATCGTTGTCAAGTTAATTGCTGCAGGCGACGCAGGAAGAGACCCGTGCCTCACCAGTGGGGCACGGGTAACGACTGCCATTACATGACAGCCGGCACCAACGGCGTAACGTCCCTTGCGAAGCTTGGAAGCGCTCGGAAAAAATGCCACTAGCGGTAGTCACGGGATGGTTACCCATCCAGCATCTATTGGTATAGTATATGTCATAGGCCTAGTTTATAAGGGCCTTCTATAATTTATAATATTGCGTGCCCTACATGGTCCACAAAGAACCATATTTTATGTTATGTTATCTGTATATACTTGTGGAATGCAATAAATTATTGAGTATAGATATTCTTCTTCTTCTATACTATAGATATTTGTGTATAATTCGACTATTGGACGATTGGAATTGCTCAGGGTTTGGGACACGTAATATTGGAGCAGGTGAGCAGTGAAAACATAAGTACCTAAGTACGTAGGCATAACGTGTGATGACAGTAAATACCTGTTCCAAAAACCCTTGCCAGCCAACGTAGGTCTTTATCCTGAATCTCGGTATTGACAGCACGATATCGGTCATCTCCATCCGCTTTCTCAATCCGCTTACGAAGTTCGGATCTTTGGTCATATTCTTCAGTAAATGGGGCATACCTTTGGCATCGTTGGGCAAGATTATCAACATATACATTTGTGGTGTTGCTAGGTCTATTTCGGCCACCTAAATGGATGTGATTACCTCTATTAGCTTTCGTTAGCAAAGGATTTTGGTGTTAGATGGCGAATGAGTTTAATGTTTATATTTGTGTTGAGTATAACGTTTTTTAAAAAACCTATTTCGAGGCTAAAAATTCCACCCATGCCGGGATTCGAACCCGCGACCTCTGGCTATCCGTGCCAGCGCTCTTCCAACTGAGCTAATGGGTGAATCACCGGCACCAGTGAAATTTCGAACCTCTTTACAATATTCTCTTTATTACGTACAGGTAGCTCAGTTGGAAGAGCACTGGCACGGATAGCCAGAGGTCGCAGCTTCAAATCCTGGCTTGGGTGGCATTTTTAGCCTCTAAATAGGTTTTTTAAATTGTCCTTAGCACGGGTGAGTGCATTAAAAAGAATATAATGAGTTTATCGTTTCAAAAAATATATAAATGTAATGGTTTTGTGCTAGCTTCTTCTTCACATGATTTCTTAATTTTGAAACTTACAATATTGACGTCCGTTAAGTAAACACTTTATAAAGAATACAAATTTTGATCTTGATGTTTTTTTATTGTGCAAAAGTTTTTTTCACTAGGCGCTATTTTAATGCTACAATGGAATGGTAGTACTACAATGGAAACTGCTTATTGACAGCTTCATTGGTCTTCGATTAAAGGTTATATTACCAGAGTAGTGGTCTTTATAGTTTAAACTGGAGGAATCGGTACTTTAACCAACTTTGCATTTCTAGGTATACTCAGGCCTTCCCGGAATGGAATTCAAAATTGAAGACTTCGATATTGTTATTGCATTACAGACATTGTATATGCACATCTATGAATTACTTATAATAGTACTGAGTTTAACAATCGGAAACTACTAGGTTTGATTCAAACTTGCCAAAAAAAATATAAGATAGCTTCTACTTTGAAATAAACAACGGCCTTGCTAATAAATAAGTTATACACTCTGAATAACTATTTCACGTATATCAATTTAAACTGGTTTAATCCCATTTAGCGTACAAATAACCAGTTTGTCAGACCTCGCATAGCGGCTGTATACACAGCTCATAACCTTTATTAGTAAGGCCGTTAGTTTCTGTCCGGCAAACTTTATGCTTTCTATGTTTAAAAAGTTGGTAACATTTGGAAGTACCTTTAGGTTCAAGGTCTTATCATCCAAATAGGCAACATGTGCAAGTGCATGCATCATTTGAACGTTCGTTGCCTGGTTGTTCATCTTGCGAAAAACACCGACCGTGGTTTTCTCCAACAAAAATGGAGTGTACCAAAATGTCTGAAAATGAAAACTTGAAATGAATTTATTTTCTGGCTTTAAAAGAGGCCGGCAGGGTATGTAAATGGTGAAAGATCGCGAATGATGGTGTGTTGGAGAAAACGCTTATCGCAAGCACCAGTGGGCTGAGGTGGGCTGATGATGATGATTTAAGTCATCATCATCATCGTGTCCCGACTACTAAATAGTCTTGGTTTTGTATCATAAAAGTATGATAGTAGTGAAGAAAGTGTAAATCCGTTTGAAATCACATTGCAGTGCAACGACCAAATACGGGATGTATTAGCGTGCATGCAACGAGTTATGAACGTTGATGAAGCAAAGGTGATCTGTCAGGATCGTGGCAAGTGGCATCCATCCCTGGTCTCTGCCTACCCCTCTGGGATACAGGCTTAAGGTTATGTATGTATGTATGTATGTATGTATGTATGTATGTATGTATGTATGTATGTATGTATGTATGTATGTATGTATGTATGTATGTATGTATGTATGTATGTATGTATGTATGTATGTATGTATGTATGTATGTATGTATGTATGTATGTATGTATGTATGTATGTATGTATGTATGTATGTATGTATGTATGTATGTATGTATGTATGTATGTATGTATGTATGTATGTATGTATGTATGTATGTATGTATGTATGGATGTATGTATGTATGTATGTATGTGTGTATGTATGCAGTGCTTTGATTGCTTTGTAAAGATTATGCCACGATACAAGTTGGCCTAGTGTGTGATTCACAGCCTTGTTGAGTTTGGTATATTTTTTATGGAAATAAACGCTTTGTGAGTGGTTCTTTAAGGACTGTCAAAACACGGTCACATGGTCGTAATTCCTAACTTATGAAACATTCAGTCTTAGGACCAAAAAAGAATTACTCTTTATTTATATATGTGTATAATTTAGACATAAAAAATCTTAAATTATTGATGATTCAAAAACCTATTCAGAGGCTAAAAATTTCACCCATGCCGGGATTCGAACCCGCAACCTCTGGCTATCCGTGCCAGCGCTCTACCAATTGAGCCAATGGGCGACTCACGGCATCAGTGAAATTTCGAACCTCTTTACACTATTCTCTGTATTACGTACAGGCAGCGACATCTGACTTAAGGAAATTGCATTACTTACAGCCCCGACTACCTACTTAGCAGTTAGGTTTTAACATCGGAACGATATCACTGCACTCACACGATTATACTATTTTTATTTTTAATGCACTAACCCGTGCTAAGGAACAAATTTAAAAACCTATTTAGAGGCTAAAAATTTCACCCATGGATTCAAACCCGCAACCGCAACCCGCAATCTTATTAATGATGTTTTAAAAAATAGACATCTACTGTCGAAAACGGGAGCAAAATCTGTGTTCTTCGCGCGTCACACTCTGTTCACGGAAAACTTTGATAACTTTTGTATTTTATTCATAAGCGTATAATGTAATATATTAAATAATTTGTGTTTAACTAAGCATCACAATGACCAAACAACATTTATTTTATCTCTTAAGTTACAAAAGTTAACAGGCATTATGTCTCTGTCACACGATTCTGCTAGTTTCGCGAGCGCGCAACAAAACGGCACCTATCTTCCAAGAGCGGCAACTTGTCGCTACAAATTTTAGTTGCTCGGACGCTCATAGTATCCCAGCATCAGTGGGGGAAACCTGTATTTTCATTATATCCACTTCAAAACAAAAAAAATACTAGGCAAGTCATTCTTTGAATATTTTCAAGTCAAATAACTTTCATGTGCATAGTTTGAAGGATAATATTTATAATTTTCCAAGTCGTTTTGAATTAGGGAATAAGATAGATCTTCGAGATTATTTCCCAGTATTTTGTTTGTTATTTTACCTATTACTTTAATCGTAATTCTCAAAAATGTGAAAGTTTCGTAACTTTCGTGGCACAACTTTTGGGGCCATTTGTCCACGAACGTTAGCTAGCGCACAACGAAAGTCACATATCTCCATTAAATATTAACTTTAGATTTTTATAACGCCGCAGATGCATTTACGTAAGGCGTAAAGCTCAAAAGAAAAGTTTTATTCAAATGAATTTTGTATGTGTTTAAAAAAATATTTTGTAACATCAACAATTTAACATTTTATCCATTCCAAACTGGGCTGTATTGCCCATAGTTTAAGCAATCTTTGCTTAGAAAGACCCAACTTCATCGTTATACTTTCTGATTGTCTTCTATGTTACCTTGTAACGTAAAAATGTTCTTTTAACGTCACCAATTTAACATTTTATCCATCCGAAACTGGGCTGTATTGCCCATTGTTTAAACAATCTTTGCTTAAAACATAGAAAACTTCATTGTCATTCTTTCTGATTGTCTTGTATATTACCTACTTCAATTACTCAGATCAGCCATGTTAATTTTTTTTCGTTGAAATTAATTTAAGATAACATACAAACAGAAACTATGCAAATTTCAAAGAGGCGACGGGAGAAAAAGCGTCTTGCAGAGATAAAAGAAAGAAAAGTTACTTAAATATTGTGATTTTCTTAAGTTTAGTGGTAATTTACTGATGAAGGACAGCCATGAAAATGTCTTTTGATAAATTCTAAATAATACGAGACTGAAAATAGATAATAATGTGTAAACTATTATAGCAACTGGCAGACAATGGTGTGTTTTATGATTCTTAATTCAATATTCAAAAGCACACATTTTCTGCCAGCTGCTACAATAGTAGGAAGTAATAATTATTTTTATGTTGTAAATTACACAGTTTGATTACTGCGACCAAGGCTATTGCAACCTAAGTTACTATTAAGTAATAATAAGCTAATCTCAAAAGAATTATAATTATGATCTCAAATACAAGATGATTCATAGACTGATTTGACTTGAAGTGTATTATAAGTCTATTATTTTAAAAACTTCAATCCGAAGTTCTTTATTTGAGAAATAATAAAGATTTCAGACCATATTTTGCTTGTAAAAAATACGTTTGCAACTTTCGTGGCGACTTCCGTAACTTTCGTGGGCAACTAAATTTCAAAATAATATATCTTTGTAGTTTATGCACCGATTTACAAATAGTAATAATCTACTCATTATTTTTTCAACGCCTTAAGCATGTGTCCATTTATTTAAAGATAACTGTAGAAAGAAACTTCGCCACGAAAGTTACGCGGAGAATACTTTTTGAACAACTACTCTTGTGCTATTAGCAAAATTTGGTCTCTGCGTACCCCTTCAGGACACAGGCGTGAGTCTATGTATATATGAATTCCGGCCTCATTATAATTTGAAGTTATAAAGTTAATAAAACTGGCGCCGATGTTAGTGAATGTGACTTTTGTTAAAAGATTTATCTACGTTTGCTTTGTGAATGCCGGATATTATAGCATGTCCTTAGGATATAAGTTTGCTTTGTGAATACCAGATGTGTTGACATGTTCTTAGGATAGTAGCAAACGAATTAAAGAAAGAAAAAAAAACTTTTCTCTAACCTACTCGAAGAACTAGTGGTATAAAGCAGCAGCGGTATTCGTACATACTTTCAAATATGCACCGCTAGCGAGCACCATATTAGTATCCTTGTCAATATCATCAGGGTCGATTACGCCAGGAATGCGCCTTAGGCTTTGCGATGACACCTGAAAATAAAAACTTAAACTATAAATTAAACCGAGTGGAGTTTCCATCTTTTTTCAATAACGATCCAGATGCGGAAAACAATGGTCTATGGTTTAAGACATTTGTCGTAAGAACAATATTTTAGCTCTACTTTTGTTCTAAATTGAATAAAAGACGTTGACTTTGACTTTCAAAATATATGATCTGATTTTGGTGCTTGGATGAATCTCCTCAAAATTATCGTTCGACATTTGATAACATCTTATTTTTTCAAATAAAATTTACTTATTTGAGCACAGTGATAACTTCCCACTTACCGTACTACAGACACATAACAAATATGAATTTTAACGCGTTTCTTCTCTCTTCTCTTCTTCAGGCTATATTAGTCCACTGCTGGACATAGCCCTCCCAAAATGAGCGCAAGGTTGTGCCATCATTAGGGGGTGTGCCCATAATCCCCACGCTGGGCATGCGGGTTGGGGATCGCAGTTTGGTAGAATTGTACTGCAGGGGGCGCTGCTGCCCACCCTCCTGTATGAGTCCCTTAGTCGCCTTTTACGACACCCGCGGGAAGAATTTGGATTGGTGCTATTCTCTAGGCCGACACCACACGCGTTTCGTCCTGCGGTTACTAGGTAAAAATTATTGTGGCATTAAGTCCGCTGCATTGTATGATTTTTAAAGTATGTGCAATAAAGTATGAATAAATGAATATCGCTTACTTAACAACTATTAACTATTAGCTGCCTCAAAAAATGCCTTGTAGTAATAAGGTACAAAAATGTCAAATAGCAACAGTTGGGGAACTGTACCACTCTTCTATAACTGTTGCCGCGAAAATAGTTTTCAGCTTTGTTTTGACACTTTTCACATTCAAGACGCATACCCAGTACAGTGATGCGTTTTAAATGTCAAAAGTCGCTACTTTCCAGTACATTACTTGTCAAATTTTCACTTTTTCACGCCACGAAACGCGGGACTCGAGCCATCGTACTAGCCTTGATGGTGTAAAATAAAGAATATTCTTATATTAACCCGCAGTTGGCCAAGGTGCAAACAAAAAAAATAACCTTAGATCGTAGTAGATTGTTCTTAGTATCTTCTATTAATATGTGTTCTATAGTCTATTTATTCTTACTTGTCCAATTTAGTAAACAAGATTCTACCCTTGAACTGTGACTTTTTAGTCCAAAACTGCCATATTTCCATAAATGAAGTAACTTGGAACACTTTTTTAGATAACACGCTGCCAATTTTATAAACATAGTTCATGACAGTTCATGAATTTGCGAAAAAATATCTAGTTTAGGCATCTAATCTCAATTTTAGGGTTAGAATCTTGTTTACTAAATTAGACAAGTAAGAATAAATAGACTGTACTGAAGAAGAGGGTGTCACTCACCAAACGATTGATGTAGCTTGTCGCAGCAGTTGATAAATCAAACCCGACTTTCTTGACATCCACGCCGAAAAGAGCCAGTGAATCAGTGAAAAATAATTCCTGGAGTGAATAGTCGTCATTGACAAAGATTGTGTTGAACCACATCGAGTCGAAGTACTGCCAGTTTTGGAGGAGAGGCAGCACTGTCATCGAACACATCTGAAAGGGTTTTAGAGAACCTATAATCAGCGAGTCCTCTATGCTGATTGCTAAATCTTTTCACCACAATGGCTTGCCATAACACGCTAAGAAATAGTAGATTGTTAAACGAGGGTAGAAAGAATCAATTCCCGAGGTATTTAGACGCCCTCGTTGCGCTCGAGCGGCTATAGTCCGTGTAGGAATTGATTCTTTTACCTGTGTTAAACACTCTACTTTTAATTTCGAATATGAGGAAAATAAAAACTCATTTTTAATATTCAAATCTTAGCGTAAAACATTATTACCTATTTTTTTGAATTCCGTCACAGATACTATAACAGATTAGTACCTGCCAATTTATGTCGACTTTTTAAATTTTAAATATGGAACTCACAAAGCTGACAGTAGTTCTATTTTTAAAATTCATTCCGGCCCTTAGGTGGCAAGTAATTTGTATGAGTTTTTCCCTCCCTATGGAGGGAAGCAGCATTTTCCACCCTATAATCAGATCAAAACAACACTACTTTCCGAGCATAACAAATGAAAAATAATTGTACATTACTGCAGTAGTCGGGAAAAGAGGCATTGATGGACGAATGCGTAAATATGGGTTGAACCGAAGTCGAGGCATATAGGTATATACGTAAGTCGATCGATGCCTAGTGTGGCCAAGGTTTGTATAGTACTTGTCTCGAATCATGCGCGGAAATTAAAATGAAAGTTTTTCCTCTACCGTACACCGGTACATAACTTTTTATTTAAAAATACATTACTTTTCATAATCCATGACGATCAACGAGTAAGTGACAAGAACACGTTGAAGTGTTCATTTGTCTTTGTTAAAGAGCTCTTTATTGGCAAGCCAGTTTGAAATTTAAATAAAACATTTGATAAGTTACCTCCTTGGCTGCCATGGGATGGGTCGTTCCATTTTTAAGCTCATAACTAATTTATTTAGCCGCTAAAACACGACAGCTATAGATTTTCATACAACTTTTGCCGACCTGCTCACACGTATTTGGCCAATACAGCAAATTAGATTTACTTACTTAATATAGGGCTAGTTAGTTAGACCTGAGATTTCCGCACTTAGCCTCATAGTTGGGCCATTGTACGTAGCAAGCGCTGAGGTACGCTAACACCTCAGACACTAGGGTTTCCTTACGATGTTTTCCTTCACCGTCAGCGAGTAGTATTTCTACTATAATTTCACAAATGTACATAACTTAGAAAACAAAGTCATTGGTACATGCCGGGGTTCGAACCCACGACCTCCCGATTGAGAAGCCGGTGTTCTACACCGCTCCGCTACCACCGCTCTAATATAGGGCTAAAAAGATCTGTGTAATCTCGAAGAAGGTTGTCAAATTAATCCTCAATGAGGGATCATTGAGGATTATTTTGACAACATGTTGATAAGTGTTATGTTCGATAAATGGTATTTATATGTAGAGTTCTTATTTTGTTACCTTTATTCTTTTTGGGGCATTATTTTGTTACAATAGTATGTGGCATCAGTATGCCCTTTTGTACACACTAGCTATCATTTTTAGTAATTGTGACAACAAATAGTTCCTACACATTCAACAATGACGGACGCGGAAAATATCGAGGACATTAGAGACACTGCTTATGTTTTCATGTACAGTCTATTTATTCTTACTTGTCCAATTTAGTAAACAAGATTCTAACCTTAAAATTGAGATTAGATGCCTAAACTAGACATTTTCTCGCAAATTCATGAACTATGTTTATAAAATTGGCAGCGTGTTATCTAAAAGAGTGTTCCAGGTTACTTCATTTATGGAAGTGTGGCAGTTTTGGACTAAAAAGTCACAGTTTAAAGGTAGAATCTTGTTTACAAAATTAGACAAGTAAGAATAAATAGACTGTAACTGTATCGATTTCATAAAAAAAAGCCAATTTGCAAAACAAGTAACAAACTTCTAACGCTATGTTTCTAACACGCTGTTAAAATATGCGTTAAGCTGCGACACAAATACCTTAAAGTCTTCTTTCAACCCTAGGACCATCATCAGCTGGTGCTTGGTGGCACCCTGGGCTGCCACCATCAGCTTGCACAGTTGCAAACGCAGCAGAAGTGGCGACATCACCAAGTTTCCAGGGACTTCATCAAATAACAGCTGGAAATTTTTACTTAGTTTAAAAACAGGATTCCTTACAAATCTCTCAAGCTATTTGAGTTAATTCTTCCCTTCCTCCTTCTTCTTCTTCAACCCATAGCCACCCAATGCTGAGTGTAGGTCTCTTCTAATGCACGCCATTTGTTTCTTCTTGCGACATACTATTTACATTGTGATTTGTAGTAATACCGTAGCGCGTTGGTAGCGAATCGGTAGAAAGCCGTCTTTTTAGTCGGGAGGCCGCGGGCTCAAATCAAATGTTCAAATCCCAGGCCAATATACCAATAACTTTACTTTCTAAATTATGTACATTTGTGAAGTTACAGTTGTAATACCACTCACTAATCGTGAATGAAAACGTCGTGAGGAAACCCTAGTGTCTGAAGTCAGTCTGTTAACGTACCTCAGCGCTTGCTACGTACACTGGTTTAACTATGAGGCTAACAAACTAACTAATAACACCGCGATAGTTTAAAAACCTGATAAATAGGTATGGGGTCACGCGCATAGTAAAAATTAAGTGGACCGTTATAATATGATAGCTTGGAAGGAGGCTGCTTATAAATATTAGGATTTTATATTACTATTTTAAGTACCTGCTTCACGACATGGAAAATAAAAGCGTGTTAAATACTTCCTTATTTCACAATCTTACAATAAATTTATTTCTGTACTATAAAAGTTAAAAGTTCAGTTCAAAAAGGCATGTTTGGATCTTGTAAGAAAAGACATTAATTTAATATTTAATATTTGTTTTTAGGGTTGTTAATGGCAATCATAAAATCTTATTAGGTTTACGTATGGCAACTGATGTATTTGGTATAAGATGACTTGAGACAAGATGGTCAGAGTGGTGTTTTTTTCCGCTGCCTTTTTCTCCACTACAATACGGCCCGAAGGCAGCGGCTTACATTTTACATTGTACATTGACATTCAGCAAACAGAATGTAAATTCTATACGTTGAAATAAATTGATTTGATTTGATTGTGCTCACGATGTGGTCAGATCGTCAGCGGCCCGTGGATGCGACTGGCGAGAGACTGCGAAGGATGGCGTAATGGGGAAATGTTCTATACCTAGCACTGGTCACAGGTGGGCTGATGAAGATGATAGATAGATAGAGAAAACTTTATTGCACAACCAGAAAAATATTACAATCATGATTCTTAAATCTAAGTAATGTTATACAATTGGCGGTCTTATCGCTAAGAGCGATCTCTTCCAGACAACCTTTGGATGGAGTGGATTGCATGAAGAATATAGTCGGTACGTGGTGCATGTACATAAATAGTTAAATCGAATATTATATTGATAACAAACAGCAAAAGAGTGCGAGAATATGATTACTTATAATTACCTACGATATAAGGTACAAATATTTAAATAATAATATACATACTTAAATACCTAAAAAAAATGATCATGATAATGTAATTTTTATTTTAGATTAATTTAACGTCTTAGCTACTACGTCAAACATTCATATTTTATGAGTAACAAGAGTTTTCGCTGGACAGTAATCTTTTAACAACCTTACCAGTGCAAGTTTTTTTCTGATTCCATCTTCCTCTAGATTTCCAATAGCCGTTATATTGTCTTCTGCATTTGCTTTAGTCAGTGTTAGCACTATTGAACCGTAAATAATTGCGATCAAATGGAGTTTATTTAAAAGTTTCACTATTTTCATATTATTTCCGCGTTTTGTACCAAATGCACGTGCGATATCAGCAACCACTGTTTCTATTATAGGAAATAAACACTATTACATAATCTCACTTGCGTGTATTTTTATTACTGCACAATAAGCCAAGGGAGGAGCCAACTTGGAGTAATGTTCGCGTATGGTTATTCTACACTTTATGTTTGATTGACCATGTAGTAACTCGATTTTGACTATGATTCCACAGACCAGAATATCACGCATCCTATGTAATCCCCTCATAAGTTATATTAATAATGTCTTCCACGCATTACACAATTACTTGTCCTGACCAAGACGCTCTTTGATATAGTAACCAGGCCAAGATATCACAAACATGTAAACACACCCAGACTGAGGCCATTTATATAAATCTACAGTGGCGTGCACTAATATGTAAACACTTTAGCACCTTGTAACATTATGCTCTTCTCGCCTGATGTATGAGAAATATAAAAGCAGCTATAGCAGATTTTGGGACCAAACAAATGATTGTGTGAACGTTATTAATTATTGTCAAAGTAGAAGTACTACCGTGTCCGTTATTCGATCGATAACAACTCTAGTACCTCCCCACTGCTGGGGCACGCTTCTCTTCGTGCATCGCAGAAAGGTTAGGCCATACTCCACCATCTTGGCCAAATCCGGGTTCGTAGAGGTTTGTAAGGCAGTGGCGGGCCTTGCTGTCAGGGAGTCGAGTCGAGAGAGAGTCAGTCCTTACAAGCCGCCCATAAGTCCTCTGATGTGGCTTAACGACTGCCATTACATGACAGCTGGCACCAACGGCTTACGTGCCTTACAAAGCACGGTAGCGCTCGTAAAATGCCACTAGCGGTAGTCACGAGATGGTCACCCATCCAGAACCTGAATGCGCCTGTTGCTGCTTAACCCAAGTAATTGATTCCAATCACTCGGTTTGACTAGGCGACGAGCGCTTCGTCCATTATACTGATGTGAAAATGGCTCTTTACTATGCAGGGTCCTTCTCTTCAGTCACGTCTATCCATTTGCTTCAATGCAATACACTTAGCAGCACAAAAAGATGCTAAATTAAGTCTCGAGAGCAGTGCTCAGTTGCGAAGCTGCAGCGAGGTACATGCGGATCGGCAGGAAGGCTTTGACGCGGCGAATCAAATAAGTCGAGGAAGAGAATAGTAATAAAATTGAACCTACTCCCGGCCAGATGTAGCGTCGGATTTATCGCTCGTGTGGGCAGGTGACGCACTGGGAGGAATTGTTACATCTTAATTTTGAAATTGGAATGCATTTTTAGTTCAGGACGACGCGACCTTCAGGTTTAAAATGTCAAAAGTCGTGACTTTCTAGTATATTAATTGTACAATTCTAAGATTTTAGCGCCTCAGTTCAATTCAATTTATTTCGAATTTCGACCAAGAATTTATTTATTTTAATTCTTTAATGCACTAATTACATGAGTAAATTCGAATGTATTCGAATGTAAATTCTATTTGCATTCAGCAAATAGAATTTACATTCTATTTGCTGAATGCCACTTTGAAAATACTAAGTTTGGAGGTTTTTTGTCCATTTTTTTCTCCAAAATGATCTAGACTTGTAAATGGACACCTAGTTTAACTTTTAACATTCATTAAGTCACCGTCATTCATACGTGCAATTGTTATGCCGGTAACCTAACAGAAATAAATAAATAATCAAACCACCTCTTCATTCCGAAACGAAGTTGAGATTATCGGAATCCCTGAACGCAAAGGTGAAAATGTGTTTCACGTCGCCATGATTACTGCAAAAGTATATGGAGTCGATATCACAGAAAATGATCTGGAGGAGGCGATGAGAGCTGGACCGCATAGTCCTAATGACATGGCGAAAGCACCACGACCACTAGTCTTGAAGTTGACAAGGAAACTTGTCAAAGATAAGCTTGTAAGTGCAGCAAAGTCAAGGCCAAATGTTACTTCGAAAGACATTGTTAAGGGAACAGATAACAAGCTGTATATAAATGAGAGGCTGACAAAGAAAAACAGAATGCTTTTTCGCGAGGCAAGGAATCGGGCTAGACTTCATAAATTTCGCTTCTGCTGGATTAAAGGTGGCATCATCTATGTCCGGAAAGCTGAAAAAGCACCTGCTTCCCCCATACGCAACTACACAGACCTGGAACTTCTTGTTGGACCACCCGAAAGGAACTTGGCTCCTGATCAGCAATAATCTAAAGAAGTCCCTGGTGAACTTATTGACTTTTGTTTTGTTTCAATTGGCTCCGCTTTCTCGGCTAAAAGACTTATATTGTATAAAAACCATGTTACACTACACACTATTACACTATTACGCTATCAGATATTATACTATTTATATATTTATTTCCACCAAATAATACAACCAGAATCACCTATGATATTAAAATTTATATTTATATCTACTATACTATTGAACAATCTTCACCTAATTGATAACGTGCAGCCCAACATAGCAACTAACTCTCTCTACCAATCCCATGAAATTAATAACTACAATAACTCAGAAATATTTTGTAATGGCTACCGCTGATATCAATGACTTGGACGAATCTTTTGCAGTGGGTTGCTCAGTGGTTCATGAACTGAGTGAATGCGAGATTATATTAACCCGCTCAGCAAATCTAAAGTTTTTAACATACAATATTCGCAGCATTGAACACAATTCTTGGTAACTGTTAAAGCTCTTAATATAAGTTTTGACGTCATCGTCTTAACGGAGTGCTGGCTTAAGGAAAATGCCATTATAGGTAACATTGATGGATATACTTACTTTCGCACTCACAACCTCATAAATAAGGCTGGCGGAGTAGTCATTTATGTTAAATCCAACCTAAACGCTGTAGCCACTGAACCTGTTTTTCACGAGGGAAACTGCCTTAAAATTGAAGTTCACAAGAAATTCACTATTTTTGGTATTTATCGGTCTCCTAGAGTTCACGATGTCACGACGTTTCTTAACTCATTGTCCGACTGCTTAAGCAATGTAAAAGATAAAAAATGCGTTATAGTCGCCGGCGATATAAATATCGATATACTCTCTAGGACAGACATAGAACGAGGATCCAAATACTTGTGCCTGCTGGCTGAACATAATTTGATACCTGCTATTACTAAACCAACGCGACTCGCAGCTTGTCTTGATCATATCAATATTAACCCAAAATATACAAATAATACCAAAGCTGTTGTTTGTAAACACGTAACAACTGACCATGATCTAGTAATGATTTCTATAAACGATAAGAAAACACGAATGGTCAGATTAAAAAGAGAGGTCACAATCTATAACTACGATTCAATAGATGAAGAACTAAAAAATACTAACTGGACCAAAGTTATAAATTCTACTGAAGTATCTGAAGCCACGCTGGTTTTTTCATCAACGGTAGACGCAGTACTTAAAAACCATTCTAAAATCGTTAGGAAGAATCAAAAAGAATATAATATGAAGCCATGGATAACACCAGGTCTAATAAAATGCATGAAAGTCCGAGATAAATTACACTTCAAAGCTAGAAAGAACCCCGCTAATGACATAATGCAGATCACCTATAAGAGATATAGAAATTATTATATTAATATTGTCCACAAACTAAAGCGAGATCACGATCGTAAACTTTTGGAAGATAATAATAGTAATCCCAAAAGACTGTGGAACGCCATTAAAGAGATATGTCATGCCAAAACAGAAAACGTCACAGCTACAGAGTTGACTACAATAAGTGATAGTCCCACAAAATATGTTGATACATGTAATGAGTACTTTTCTTCCCTGGGTAAATCGCTTGCTGATAAAACCCTTCAAGCATTAGGAAAAACAGAAGAAGAGCTGTCTTCAGAAATCGCAGTAGCCAATGGTCACTCGGCATCATTTTATTTACATCCTACAGACGAAATTGAAGTTCATGGATTCATCAACGAGCTACAATCAAAAAATTCATGTGGGCTTGATGGCTTGAGCAATAAACTGTTAAAAAAGATACCTAAAAACATTGTCGTTCCCTTAACACACATTTGCAATATTAGTCTGAAATCAGGTGTTTTTCCAGAACAGTGGAAGAAGACTTTAGTGTGCCCAATCCACAAAAGCGGTACAAAAACAGCACCATCGAATTATCGACCAATATCACTGTTGTCTCCGTTCTCAAAGGTGCTTGAAAAGGTCGTTAATAAAAGATTTATGACTTACCTTGAAGAGCAGAAACTCCTTAGTGATAGACAGTTTGGTTTTCGGAAAGCTAAATCCACGGAGGACGCCGTTTCTGCATTAACTGAACTTGTCGTTAAGGCACTCGATAATGGAAAAAAATGCATAGGCGTCTTCCTGGATTTAACTAAGGCTTTTGACACTGTCTCGTATCCAATACTTTTCAGAAAACTAGAATATATGGGTATTAGAGGTGTTGCTCTGGATTGGTTTAAATCATACCTAAGTTCAAGATGGCAATGTGTTAAGATAGGGGATTATACTAGTTCATTCCAGGAAATGCAGTTTGGAGTGCCCCAAGGCAGTATCTTGGGACTCTCCATTTTTTTAACCTATATTAACGACATCTCGAACGATGTGAAGGGGGCCGACCTCTTCTGCTACGCGGACGACACCGCTGTTCTTTTTCAAGATACATCGTGGGACTCAGTTTTTCAGAGAGCAGAGGATGGCATATCTCAAATTGGACGCTGGCTTAGCATAAATCTTTTGACATTAAACACGGATAAAACAAAATACATCACTTTCTACAAAACAGCAACATCAGCTCCAAAGTATCGACCTGCGATAAAGATCCACTCAAACTGCAATAGGACTTCTCTCGCAAACCCTTGTACCTGTCCGGTAGTAAACAGTACCCCAATCATTAAATATCTAGGTATAATGCTTGATCAGAGGCTCTCGTATCGTGACCACGTCCATGAATTAGCGATCAGAATTAGAAGACTTATTAGTATCATGAAGCGCTGCGGGAATGCGCTGGTAAAAAACTCCTGAAAAATGTATACGTAACCATATGCCAATCGGTTATACAATATTGTGTCTCAATTTGGGGGGGCGCCGCAAAAACAGTCTTGATCGAGGCGGAAAGGGCCCAACGGTCTATACTAAAAGTTATGCTGAAAGTTAAACGTAGATACCCTACAGCACAATTATACGATGACTGGAATATGTTGAGCATCCGCAAAATTTTTATACTAAGAGCAACTTTGATTGTACATAAAAAACTGTTAAATTACTCTGACTATGACCTGTTGCTTAAAAGACGTGTATACCGAGCACCAACCATCCGCGTAAACTCCGCATTCGCTAAAAGACAAGGCCCATTTCAGCACCCACACGTCTATAACAAAATAGTGAAAATGTCTAGTTTACAAAATAGATCACTGAGAGAGGTAAAAATCTATATTACTAAATTACTATTAGGGCTAAGTTACGAAAAATGTGAAGAAATTGTCAATTAAGTAATGAATTTACCAATTACAACATTATTATAAATACATCATTAGTTGCACACAAGTCATTTATGCTGTTATTATCATATATATTATACACATTATGTACATAAAAATTTATAATTTCTACATATATAAATATTTCTTTACATATATAAACACACATATTACACGAAACGCCTTCAATACAATCCATTACTTTATCGTGCTTCATTTAGTTTAAATATAATTATAGGTTACTGCATGTAATAACCGAATCGCTATCGCTTATGCGCCCGCTTCGTACTTAGCACTCAAATTGTGAGCGTCGTCCACAACACAGGTATGCCTAGTGTGGAGTCGCTGTGAACTGGTAAATCCAATTTTTGCTAACTACCCACGTTTTGTAAACAAACATTCATATGTTAGTTATTAGCATTATTTTTATTAAATCTAGGTCTCTTCTTGTTTGAACCTGTTATAATAGATATATTATAAGCAAAGTTGGATTTTATGTGGCGATCAAATAAAGATTTTTTCATTTTCATTTTTTTCATTTTTCATTCCCCATCACCCGCTATGTCCTTAACCTAAGTTTCCAGTCGCCTCGCGCTCGCTTACACATTCGTCGGGCTGCATCCAATATGTTACCCTGAATATTGTCTTTAACAGCGCCATTATACCGCCGATCGAGCCTTATCTGTATTTATTGTACTTTGCAGTGAGGATTTTCATTCTTGGATGCAATTGCAAATCTGGCTCGTCAAGAGATGGTAACCATGATCGAGCATACCGCTGAGTGCTTTAAAAATTACTCAGTTGGCTTAGAAATCACTCAGTTGGCTTTGAAGCGCTCGTGGCCTAGTCGAACCGAGTGATTGGAATCAATCACTTGGTTAAGCAACAACAGGCGCGGCCAGGTGCTGGATGGGTGACCGTCCCGCGACTACCGCTAGTGGCGCTAGTTTTTTCCGAGCGCTTCCATGTTTTGCAAGGCACGTTAAGCCGTTGGTGCCAGTTGTCATATAATGGCAGTCGTTAAGCCATGTCAGAGGCCTTATGGGCGGCTTGATAACTTCTGACAGTAAGACCCGCCACTGTCTTACAATCCTTCACCAACCCGGACTTGGCCCCCTCGGTGAAGTATGGCCTACCCTTCCTGCGATGCAGAAAGAGTGGGGACATATAAGGGTTCTTCTGACAGTAAGACCAGCCACTAATCTTGCAAGACTCCACCAATCCCGACTTGGCCCCCGTGGTAGAGCATGGCCTATACCTTCGAGAGACCAGTGACCCTCGGTGGGGACATAATGGGTTGATGAGGATGATAGTATCTAAAAATGTCTATTTATAGAGTACCACTGTGGCGCAGCGGTATCGCATCAGCCTACCATGCAAGAGGTCCCGGGTTTGAATCCCGGCTGGGAACAAAAAAAAACCCAGGTCTTGGATGTTTACATGTTTGTGATGCCGTTGTTTCTGGTTCCCACGACACAGGGTATCCTAGTGTGGGGTCAGAAGCAATGTATGTGCCTGTATGTAATTGTTATGTTTAATGTTAATGTTATGTTATTGCATGAAACTTAGTTTATCCCTTTTTTTTTTAAAAAAAAACACCACCGGCACAGCTCAGCCGCTTCCGAGGAGAAAACCGCGTCGGCACATAATTGGATGAGTATTCAACTCCTTAATCAATAGAGAAATTACCACGAGCCTCCGCGGAGCAGCGGCCTGTGAAATTGAACTGACGGGGACGCTAGATGCGATGCCAGTGGGTGCGAGGAAGATGGAAGAAGGAGCGAGCTAGGTTTTGTAAATCATTTTTAGGGATCCTCTCTCTAAAACATGCCGTGGAGACCTGGTAGTAAAGGTCTTTAAGTAATAAATTTCTGCCTCTGATGTAATTTAATTAACTTAATTTTTTTTTCTATCTTTCTTGATTTTATTATAAGCAATGCTGTGTGGTGTCGCCTGCAGATGGTGTCGGCCTAGAGAAGAGCACCAACCCAATTCTTCCCGCGGGTGTCGTAAAAGGCGACTAAGGGACACGAACCAGGGGTTGGGCAGCAGCGCTCCCTGCAGTACAATTCCACCGAACTGCGATCCCCAACCCGCATGCCCAGCGTGGGCATTATGGGCATTATCGGCTATGATAGCTCAACGTGGCGCACTTTAGGGGAGGGCTATGTCCAGCAGTGGACTAGTATAGCCTGACTATGACGATGATTATAAGCAATGTAATCTTAATTATTATTATTATTATTAATACTTTATTGCACCATAAAATTGTACAATGCGGCGAACTTAATGCCATAAGCATTTTCTACCAGTCAACCGCAGGAGGTAGAACGAAAACTTGGCAGGCGTGCAAAAAAAAAAAAAAGGAAAAAGACAACCTTCCACATTATTATATACTTACACATATAATACACTAAACGTATGTATTAAAATAATAGTATATAAATTACATACAAATATATATATACATAAACATCACTATAAAATACATATGATATGTACACACTGTAAGAGACAAGGAATACCATATAAATTACCATACATATGAAATCTAAATATAATGAATAGGGAGGACATACATCGGAAAGACTCTTCACATAAGGAGTGGCTAAGGGAGTTTGGGGTAGCACTTCTCGAGGAAGTGTTCCCGGGCAAGAGCTTTGAAAGAATTTCGAGATGGGGCTTTACGGATATTATCAGGCAGGGCGTTCCAGAGACGAACGGCTGAGACGCAGAAAGAGCTAGAGATGAAACCAGTATGGTGAGAGGGTGTATAAAGAAGAAGATTTTGGGAGAAACGGAGTTCTCTGCTATGTGTGCAAGATAAAAAAGCAAATTGAGTCTTAAGATATTGAGGAGTGTTGGGGTCGTTGAGGATAGAGTAGAGAGTGCAGAGAATTCGAAGGTTTCTACGATCTCGAATAGGAAGCCACTTCAACCTGGCGCGGAAATCAGACACATGGTCGTATTTCCGCAAACCAAAAATAAAGCGGATGCAGGTGTTCTGCAGACGATTGAGTTTGTTCAGGAATTCCTGCGAGAGATCGAGATAGCAGATATCGGCGTAGTCTAGGATGGGTAGGAGAAGGGAATTCACGAGAGTAATTTTGGTATTAATAGGAACAAAGTTCTTCAAACGAAGTAAAGAATGGAGCGAGGCATAGAATTTCTTGGATACTGCCTTAATGTAATGTATCATGTTGTATAGACTTGTCACATGTCTATTTTGGGGCCAGAAGCAATGTAAAAGTTGTGTTATGTCATTCATGTCCGTAACACAGTTTTGTGTGTCTAATAAATAAATTTAAAAAAATCGCAGACTGAAAGGGTTAAGCAGAAACAAGTGCACATTGACAAACGTTGTGGGTTTGATTCTCACTGGGGGCTGCCGTATGTAACCACGCGTGCCCAGCGCAGATTGACTATTTTAAAGGCTGGCATATTTCAGATACTGAGGTTTTCTCTTAGTGAGTGAAATATAAACATAAAAAATGTAACATTTGATGTCCATTTCACTTATTAGATTATTACTGTTAAGGCCGCAGGTCTTCTTGATTATATTAAAATACAAGAATTTCCTACTTTGGCTTTAATTAGCAAATAAAATATAATAAATCCAATTCAATTGCGAGTCTTTACAAACACCAGTTCTTTTCAAAATAAAGTTTCAAAGAGACAGACTTTTGAAAGTCTGTCTCGTTGACACTTAAGTTTCAATTTAGCACTTCCAGCAACCTAAGTAGTTCCCGTTCATGCAGGCGTTAACAATGACAAACGCTTAAATTTTATATCCTATAAATGTCCCTTCTCTCAGAGAGATAGTGGGATTAATTACCTTGTATGCCCACCGCGGATTCGCAATTTCAGGCGCTGAGGTATTTGTTGAACACCACTGACACTCAGGTTTCCTCAGGATTCCTTAGTGGTATCGCTACTATTTGTTCACAAATGTACATAACTTAGAAAATAAAGTCATTGGTAAATGTTTCCACTGGGAATCGACCTTCGTCTCTGGGATTCATTTATAAAATTTAAAACTCTGCAATCTTGTACAAACATAGGTCAATAAACAAAAAAAAGATCATTGAACATATTTGATGTAAGTTCGTTATGGAACCCTCAAAAACAACACAGAATATTGTGCCCGGCAACGTTTTTTGTGGTTCACGATAAACGCTGAGTTGCATTCATTGCCGACGGGTTTAGTTAATCAATTATTCTAATGCTGTGGACGCAGCGTGTGTGGGGCACGACGTTACTTTATTCGGGAAAACAATGGAAGGAAGTCTCGTCTGAAAGGCATTTCTGCTTTTACAGCGGGATCAAAGAGGTGCATAAAATATTTTTATTATTGTTTATTGGCAAAAAGGTCAGATAACAATACATACATAATTTTATTCTTTTTAATGCACTAACCCGTGCTAAGGTCAATTTTAAAAACGTACTTAGAGGCTAAAAACTCCACCCATAACGGGACTCGAACCCGCGACCTCTGGCTCTGGCACGGTTAGCCAGAAGTCGCGGGTTCGAGTCCCAGCATGGGTGGAGTTTTCAGCCTCTAAATAGGATTTTTAAAATACATACATAACCAACAAAGAGACAGAGACAGATTGATATACAACATTTTATATTGTACACAAAAGAGGAAATAACACGGATATTTCGGAATTATGGAGTAGACAAATTAAACGACGACGTCCCAACGCCGTGCATTTTTTCTCATCCATACCACACGATGGATTGATCGTTTAAAAATATTTTGAGCGTTCGAAAGTATTTTTTAATTTACGTTACTTTCCCGCACCTCCACCTTTCCTCTCATGGCTAAACAGTTTATTGTAGAAACGAAAAAAAATCAGGACAATAGCACAGCCTACTTAGGCTTTACAAGTTTATGCGCAGTAACTTATATTATGAAAACTTTCTACTAATTCCATTGAAAATTACTTTGTTAAGGCTGTTACTTCTATAGGTAAACACCCCTCCTTCCACAGAACCCTACATGCGCAGTGCTCCACACGCACAAGCTTGGTCGTTTTTCTTTAATGTTATCTACATACGAGAGAAAGTATGGACATAATAAACACGCGTACCCACCTCAGGTTGGCAAGCATGTGAACACCTTAAAACACTCAGGTTTCTTTACAATGTTGTAGTGTTATCGCTACTTCAACTTCACAAATGTACGTTAGAAAACAAAGGCCATGCAATGAGATTAAATGCAGCTAAAATAAAAAATCTACTTGATTTTACAATACCCATTTATACCAAATAAATGGCATGGGGGATGTCTGTTAAACGTCGCGTGAAATTTAGAAAGGGCAACATTTGCAGCTTCATATGAATAATTTCAAAATCTCTAAAACTGAATGGCTCCGAAACACAATAAACCAAGAACTCCAATCATCCCGGATGATTGATTTCTGAAAAGAAATCACTCCAACTACAAAACCTCCCGGGTCGTTCGTCTAAAATCTTTCAACTTTGCCCATCAGCTAATAAGTTTGTTCACTCTTGCATATCGGGAGCGGAATTGGACCAATCTACCCTTGAAGTATAGAGTACAGAGATTCGACTTCTGCTTTCAACTTTCGAGCATAGCACGTAGCGCAATAAGAAGTAGAAAATAAATTCCAAGTTTACACTGCAGGGCACAGGCTTTCTTTCAGAGAGATACAATGGGCTTAATTACCACGCGTGCCCACCACGGACTGAAAATTTCAAGCCCTGAGGTAGTGGAACATGGACACTCACGAAAGGGCTGGTCCAACAGTTCAAAGTCGCTCAGCGAGCTATGGAGAGAGCTATGCTCGGAGTTTCTATGAAGTATAGGCTTCGTAACGAATGCATTCGAAAAAGAACCAAAGTTATCGACATATCTCAGAGAAGTAGCGAGCTAAAGTGGCAGTAGGCTGGCCATATCTCGCAGAGAACCGACAGCCGTTGCAGTAAACGTGTTCTTGAGTGGAGACCGCGACTCGCAAACGTAGTGTAGGACGCCCTCCGACTAGGTGGGATAACCATCTGCGAAAAACTGCCGCAGATGCTGGATGCGTCAAGCTGAAGACAGGGCGCTATGGTGCTCATTAGGGGAGGGCTATATCCACCGGTAGACTACATAATATAGCCTTAAGAAGAAGAAGTTGTGCCATAGTTATATTAGTTAAATATTCCCATTTAACATTTGGACAAAAGTGGGCACTGATTCCATAGGAGTTCCGAGTTCATAGGAGTTCCTCAGAGTTCTATTTTAGGGCCTTTCCTTTTCTCGATTTATATAAATGATCTGCCCTACCAAGTTGAGGTAGTGGAACACCTCAGACTCTCAGGTTTCCTCGTGATATTTTCCTCCACAGTTAGCAAATGGTAGGTATTGCTACTATATCTTCACAAATGTACATAACTTAGAAAATAAAGTCTTATAAATTTCTGCCGGGATTTGAGCCCGCGACCTCCCTTTAGAGAAGTCAGTGTTCTACCGCTCCTTTATCACCGCCAGAAACCATTGTTATTTTCAAGCTCAGAAATGCTAGAGGAGCACAACGTCACTATAAAAGTTTTTCCAAGTAGCACCATCTTAGTATTTCTTAATGATTCGCGATACTCATACATAGTTATATATTAGATAAGATAAGATAATTTTTGAACTAAAACTTTCGTAAGCACAACACATTGTAGATTTTTAGTCCGGATTTACTTACGGGTGTTGTTATATCGGAAAAGTCCGACCAGGTTTCCCACCTATCTCGGCGCGGGCGCGCCGCGCGCTTGCCCGTAGTGTGAGACGAGCAACCGACGACGCGAGCTCCGTCTCTGCTCACCATGATTAAGCTCTGCGAATCGGAGCGAAACCTGGTCGGACTTTTCCGATATAACAACACCCGTAAGTAAATCCGGACTAAAAGTCTACAAGATAAGATAAGATAATAGTGTTAGGAATATTTTAGTCGTAGAGACTGGCAACAATCTCATGACGTCACCGTTCCTATATAAAGCGTGCGCCGTACGCGCCCCTCTCTTTTGCTACCTTGTTTTGCTTCGAGTAGGTTTTTGCAAAGGTTCGTCGTGGTTTGTCGCCAGTCTGGTGAGGTTATATTTCCGTTACTTTTGATTTGTGTTCCTTGTAACTCTTTTGCTACCTTGTTTTGCTTCGAGTAGGTTTTTGCAAAGGTTCGTCGTGGTTTGTCGCCAGTCTGGTGAGGTTATATTTCCGTTACTTTTGATTTGTGTTCCTTGTAACTAGAGTGCTATGTGCTTTGTAAATTCTTATAAGACTATTTGAGAAAAGATTATTAGAGTGGAGTTTCTTGGCTGCCTTCTTCTCCACTACGGCTTCAGCCCGAAGGTGGCTCAGGAATTTGACACTGAATTAAATTTCTGAAAAGGGCACTCATTTCTATTATTTCCACGCCTGATTCCTTACATCAGAAGTGGGATTCGACCTTCTGTCTCACATTGTTATTGAGCTTTTGGCCCCCTGAGTAATTCTGTACTTTTCCGGAATTTATTTGCAATTTTCTAATTTACCCACAAAACACGTGTCGAGAGAAAAACCTGTTCGGTGAGACCTTTCTTTGTTATTAGCGGTTGTGTTCGCACACCGTGCTTGTATTCTGTTTGCCAGATTGATAGATTATCTCGTCTACAAACGCGGGCGGCGCTCGCGAACCCCGCGATCTCGCAACAGGCGCTTGTGTGGTCGCCAATAGTGCAGATGACCAGATGCGCGATTGAGCGTACGACTCGTTCGCGGCGTAACCGTGGTGACCACCGATAATACATTCTGTGACCGAGGCGGTGGAGCCGCACTCATCGTGATGGCGACCGGGCATGGATTACGATCATAAGCATCGTGGCGATCGAGTTCGCAGCCGCGAATCGTGGCATACCTTTGTGCCGAGACTGAACGCGTTGGAGACGCGCTCGCTGCTGGTGAGGTCCACTGAGTCTACTTTAAAAAGGTACAGAGCAGATTGTGAAAGCTATACCAGTGGCTGAGATCAGTAAGTGCGCAAAACTACTATAAAGTCTAGTTTTGACCCCTAAATTCGCAATGTCTATGCCTGGTTCGGTTGGTGGGTAAAGTTGTTCGAATAATAAATCAAATAACTAATAACGTGTTGCTACTTTGATGTAGTCTCACCTAAATGAATTAAAAAATAGAAGACCAATCAAGTATGTAAATACGACCTTAAAATGTAACAAATCTAAGTGCAAATGATTTCGATAATATCGCAATCAATTAATTTACATCCCGGTCCCGTGAAGACTATAATGTGCTTCCCCTTAAGACTAGTTCTTGTGTTACCCCTTAAGAATCATGATGTTCATAAGACCCGTCGATTTGTAGGCAGTGTAATGAACATAAAGTGCAACAATAAGCAACTGCAAAAACAAATCTACCCACCACACGACAAAAAAAGATCTGTTGGTTTCTTACAAATAGTGTACTTGTAAGACAACGTTTGTGAAGTTCCCAGTGACTGTAGTAGGCGAAATATATTTTGTGGTCGAGTGTGGTTGCGTTTTTGATAAATGCATTCCAGTGTTAAGTGAAATTAAATGAAAAGGTTTCGTTCAAGTGCCAGCTACAACTATTGCTTTCTTAACCCTTTAACGCACACCTTTACTTTTTTTTAAATTCAGGATATTTTTAAGTGAATATATATTCAATGGTATTATTTATAACAACATGTACTAATTTTTTTTTTCGGAAACTTGTTATGTGCAGAGAAAAATAAATTAAAAAAACTAGTGGTCAGTATACTGACCACCGACCGTTCTGCATGATTAACTATCTTTATATAATCACTGGCCTGTACACTGGCCACTTATAAAAAGCGGCATTTTTGCTGTAAATAACTTCATAAAATAAAACCATTGTATATCTCTTAATCAGTCTTTAATTATTCTCAAAAAATTAACATAATTGGCGCATCATTTTAAACAAAATTATTAGTTTTCTTCACTTTTATTAAACAAACAAAATCAACAACCGTATAAGCAGTGTAACAGATTTTTAAAAATTATGCAGTTTATATATGTAAATGATAACGAAAAATGATACCTAGGTGTTGTGAGTAATCATTTACATGTATAAACCGCATAATTTTTAAAAATCTGCGCATGCTCATGACACTGCTTATGCGGGAAACATGGAATCTTGAGACCAATAAAGCCGCATTAATGGTAAACAATGGAAGCCCATAATAATGAGTAGGTACTCCCAAAAACGTATTGCAAAAAAGGTGCTGGTGCAGGAATGTGCAAATTGCTCGTTGAGGGTTCTGAAGACAATGGTGCTTGATGACTGCGTGTGCTAACGCTACTTATATTCGACAAACACTCGTCGAAACAGTTATCAGCATCTGTATCGCCACCAATGTCAGAAAGGATAGCCTGGTCATCAGTAATGCCCATAGGTTCTGCCCATTCATCTTCAACCATCATCTCCAGCTCTTGATCACTTAATATTTTTCTAAAACAACAAAAAAAAAAGAAAACTAAAAAAAATACCTAAAAAAATACCTAAATAAGTACGATACTAAGCTATAAGTACCGAACCTGCATACCTATTTATATTGTTTTATAATATCCTAAAAATAGACTATTTACTTCATGTAAATTTACATAGACTATATGTATTCATAAAAATTTAAACTTCTGAGACCATATCAAAGTCACCTATGTAATTTCTATGTTAAGTTTTTTCAACACACCGGTCTGCTTTCAATTGCTAAAATAATGTGTATTATTTTGCGGTACTCGATCATAAAGCACACAATAATAAAGTTTATAACATAACACACTCATTTTACTCACTTTTTCTGCGAAGACATGATTTTCCGTTACACTGTACTTGAAAACATGTGACGTCTGCTAGCAATCACTGCAAATATCTGCGTGTGTCTGCGCAGTGGCCAGTTGACAGGCCACCGTAAAAAAGGGCGCGAATTTATGACTGCGTGCGATTGTTTTGAGCGGTGGCTGGATAAAAGGCCAGCGTGCGTTATTGGCAATATGGCGTGAACATAAGGTTCATCTTAAATATAAACGTCTTCGAATTGTCGCCCTTAAAGTGACTGTCCAGATTACTGGCCACTTTGTATGGGCCGTCCTATAAAGGGTTAAACACGAGTTAGCAACGCTTATATTGTTGTTTGCAAAGTAGATGCGAAAAATGTGTATGTAAATTGGATTGTATAGAAATGTATAAAACTGAGTAAGCTTTTCGCTTTTATTCGCAAAACATAATTATGTGAACTTGATTGTATTCGGAGTTGCGTACCGAGAGGTGCGTTATTAACGTGTCTATTAGGAGTGCTTTTCAGGATAAATAGATTGCGTTTTCGGTGCTTCCGTAGCTGACGGCCGACGTGTGCACATATCAAGCTACTACGGAGCCCGACTGCCCTGCGCGCAAATGCGCGTTGTTGCTTACATGTTGCCAAGCGTAACCGCGCCGTACCCGAGTGAGAACTATCGATGGAGAACGGGTCTGTAGAGTTTTACCACAGGGAACATCTATGAGTAATGTGAAGGTATGTCAACCCTCTTCCTGTCACGGTGACATAAGATGCAAACTCTTGTCAATAAATTCGTAAGGCTTGAAAACGGTCTCTGTTCATGTGCGGTTACTGGATAATGCAACACTGTACCCGAATCATAGTGGCATGATACACGAGCTTAGAGTTTGCCTGCTTGTTCTCTTTATGTGCAGGAAAGGCCGAGCGGGTAAGCGAAGCGGCGTACTGCTGCTAAGCGTGACCGTACGCTGTTGTCGAACGCGACTACGCGTTTCTGTCGCGTGTGCTGGAGGCTACGGCAAGACCACGCAGGCTGCGGCGCAATACATGGTGCTGTGGCGAGGAGAGTGGTGTCCCGAACCTGTGCCGCGTTTTTCGCTGGTAAATGGAACCACGACTGTTTTTAATCCAATAAAAGCGTTGCTGTATGGCTTTTCGCTATTCTCAACTCATATTATTCCCTTGCCCTTGCTAACTTAGTTATCTACCTCTCCATTGCTATAAATCTTTTGCGCTGCAGCTTATCGCTTTACAAAAAAAAACCGTAAACATTAAGAATAAAAGGGCGGCAAACTGTACAGCGCGTATTGTACAAGGTTTGAGTGTATGTGGGATAACCAGTTTGGGACGATGACGTGTGTCATCCGCCCTAGCGTTGACGTGTGTCGTCCGCCCTAGCGTTGACGTGTGTCGTCCGCCACTGCGTTGACGTGTGTCGTCCGCCCCTGCGTTGACGTGTGGTGTCCGCCCCTGTGTTGACGTGTGTCGTCCGCCCCTGCGTTGACGTGTGTCGTCCGCCCCTGCGTTGACGTGTGTCGTCCGCCCCTGCGTTGACGTGTGTCGTCCGCCCCTGTGTTGACGTGTGTCGTCCGCCCCTGCGTTGACGTGTGTCGTCCGCCCCAGCGTTGACGTGTGTCGTCCGCCACGCTAATGATTTATCTAGCTATTCAAGACGCGAGTGCGCGCTGCTGTCGCGTGTGACTGCGTGCCGCTGACGCAGGCGACTGCGCGCTTACTAAGCGCTACTATCGAGTGTGACGCGCGCTGCTGCCGAGCGCTGACGCGCGCTGCTGCCGAGCGCTGACGCGCGCTGCTGCTGAGCGCGACCACGCGCTGCTGCCGAGCGCTGACGCGCGCTGCTGCGGAGCGCTGACGCGCGCTTATGCCGACGCTGACGGGCGCTGCTGCCAAGCGCTGACGCGCGCTGCTGCTGGGCGCAAACGCGCGCTTCTGCTGAGCGCTGACGCGCGCTGCTGCTGGCTGTGACTGCGCGCCTCACAAGCGCAAGTGCGCGCCGCTGCTGGCTGCGACTACGCGCCTGCCGTGCGCAAGTCTGCTCTCTGCTGCTGAGCGCTTGCTAACGAGCGTGTGTGGCCGTGCAAGACTGCGTGCCCACATAACCGCGCGCGAGCATTCTTCGGGATGTTTGTGTGAATTGATGAATGAAATGGATCCATTGTGTGATGTTTCATGACAACGAACGAGTGATGAATAGACGTTGAACGTATGAATGAACGGAGTAAAACGTACTCAACGTATAGAACATGGATAGTTCATGAAATGCTAAGAATAAACTCTTGGTGTTTTATGGATCCGTGGTGTAGACAGTATGTTTGATAGCAGAAAGATGGCCTTGATAGACAGATGGATGTGAGATGTAGGCACAATTTGCGAAATCGATGAGATGCTTAAACCTGTTTTCAAATTGCAGAAGATACACTGCCTAAGGTGGCGCTGTGACGCTTCTCGTGGGTGGTGCTGCGGAAGATCATGCTTCTCAAGACCAGAACTGTCCCAGAGAGGGTCGAGGACGACCCTGTGTCAGGAGAGGCCGTGTTAGGTATATTTTAGTCGTAGAGACTGGCAACAATCTCATGACGTCACCGTTCCTATATAAAGCGTGCGCCGTACGCGCCCCTCTCTTTTGCTACCTTGTTTTGCTTCGAGTAGGTTTTTGCAAAGGTTCGTCGTGGTTTGTCGCCAGTCTGGTGAGGTTATATTTCCGTTACTTTTGATTTGTGTTCCTTGTAACTAGAGTGCTATGTTCTTTGTAAATTCTTATAAGACTATTTGAGAAAAGATTATTAGAGTGGAGTTTCTTGGCTGCCTTCTTCTTCACTACGGCTTCAGCCCGAAGGTGGCTCAGGAAATTGACATTGAATTAAATTTCTGAAAAGGGCACTCATTTCTATTATTTCCACGCCTGATTCCTTACAATAGTTTATTTTTGTGTCCACAAATTACATTCGTATACAAAATAAGACTGGATAAATGATACTTTACAACAGAATGCACTATTTGTGGAAAGACTGGAGCCTAAACTAAATCAAATTATCTGTATTAAACGGGTCAAATCGCGATTATTTATTAGGTACTTTTTCTCCGATGTTTCGGCAGCGTTACAGTTGCCGTGGTTTCGGGTAGACTGGGTAGCACCATCTTGCTTTATTTCACCGAGTAAAACGAGACGCCGCTACCCCATAGTGGTGACCGTCAGGTCCGCTGGACAAAATGAGATATAGAAATCAAACCATGCGTATTATTTACTACCCATTTGCTACTATTTAGTACCTATCATAAAGTATTTGCTACCTTTACGGTATCGAATTTATCAAAAGAATAAAGTGGCCAGCCATTCTGAAGTCTGGTTGGCTGGCTACTTGGATTTTCATGTCGTGTTAGTTAAGTGTTAACGATGTCATTGATATCAGTATTTACTACCTTTTTGCTACCTAGAGAAAACATTATTTTTACGATGATAAAAAGCTCGCATAAACCTTATTTAGGAAAAAAATAAAACGCCTGTGCAAATGCTCACACCACCGGTGTTATTCATGGCTAAAATATTTCTGCAGGCGTTTAGTAGAAGTAGATTTTATATGAACTGTCTTGGGTTTTAGTTGAATTTGTGATACCATAGTAAGTAGAGTTTTATGAAAATCGTTAGAAGACTGAATGAAGAATTTAGAAATATAAATAAGCATGAAGCATAATTAGTTACAATACTTGGTCTAGAATCTACTAAGCGCCTGCGAAAATATTTTAGCCATTACCTTCATGGAGCACAGGTGGTGTGTGAATTAGAGTACAGGCGTTTTAATGTTGTTATCTAAATAAGGTTTATGCGAGCTTTATTCTTTAAGCTTATCATCGTAAAAATAATGTTTTCTCTAGGTAGCAAAAAAGGTAGTAAATACTGATATCAATGACATCGTTAACACTCAACTAACATGACATGAAAATCCAAGTAGCCAGCCAACCAGACGTCAGAATGGCTGGCCACTTTATTCTTTTGATAAATTCGATACCGTAAAGGTAGCAAATACTTTATGATAGGTAGTAAATAGTAGCAAATGGGTAGTAAATAATACGCATGGTTTGATTTCTATATCTCATTTTGTCCAGCGGACCTGACGGTCACCCATAGTGTGATAAAACTTTTCTTGACCTTGTGCTCCCCTAGCTAAGAAGGTTAAACTAGGTGGACTTCTGGCGATTTTTGCTCTAAGCAGGGATTGAAATCGTTCACGGAGATCGATTGCTTTCAAAAGGCAATTTTTGGATTTCCACTCCGCCGCAGTATTCCGCTGACTTTATCACTTCCCGCGGCCGGGAAAGGTATAAGAGTTAATTTTTTGCGCAATTTACCTGTTCCTTTGATCCATGGTTTCTGACTAAAAAATATTAGAGTATCTGCATAAGCGAGGAAGGGAAATCTGGAGGAGGAAATGTGCCTATTTTTTTTAATACGCTCTAGCAAGGGATTTGTAAGGATATAAATAACTTGAACGATTGATTTAACTTTGCGTGGACATTTAATTATTTATTTTTTATTATTATTTCTTTAGTAATAATTATTATTTAATACCGGGCAACCAAGCCCTTACGTGCACCCTATTGGGCAACCGTATCAATTTCATATATTAGATTATGGTAATAGCTTCGTATTTATGTCTTTCTTTAATGTGACCTCTTTTGTTGAAGACGAAGAAGAGAAGGAAGACAGACATATATTATAACAACATTACATATCACACAAACAAAACAAATAAACAATTGACATAATGTGAGCAACAGAAATAAACGAAATACACAAGAGACGAAACAAAAAAAAAACATAGATTTTGCCTGTGATGTGTCTTAATTGTCACAAAAGGCTGCTGACTCAGCTTGTGCAGAGTGCTTAGTGCGAGTTCGACAGATCCAATCGAATAACTTTACTACCGCGTTAATCGAGCATTGAGTAGTGAGTAATGAGTATAAGTTAACCGTCCGAACTGGCAAAACGCTGTCACAGTACAACTTGCACTCGCGTTTATTCGAGTTTTGGCTGGTAAACGTGTTCACTTGTCAACGTAAACCATTAGAACTCGCACTCAGTAATTTTAATTTCCATACTTGTCGCTAGGTGGCGCTTCCTCGATGCTATAGAAATTTGAGTTTACATTAACGCGATCGAGTAGTTAAAAAACTCGCACTAAGCACTCTGAGGGAGTGACCCGTCAGCGCTGATTTTCAGTCAGTGCCCGCACTAAGCTATACGAGTATCTGGAGTACGGGGTGCGAGCCGTGGTGCATTTAAAGGAAGTTAAAATAGATGAATAGTATACTTACATAAATAACCAACCCGGACTTGGCCCCCGTGGTGGAGTATGGCCTAACCTTCCTGCGATGCAGGAAGAGAGCCGTGCCCCAGCAGTGGGGACATACACGGGTTGATAACAATACATAAATAAAAGTGTAATCTTAAATACTTAAAAGTTATTTTCAAGGCTGACACTTGACTTGCCACGCCTGATGGTAAACAAGGATTAAGTCTAAAATGTTACGTGCTTACCTGTTAAATGCCAGTTGAATCTAGTTTTACAGTTATCGGAACTTAAATTTTGTTTAGTCACCCAATGAATAGAAACCCGAGTCTTTTTTTGTGTGTGGAAAGAGCGCTGGCACAGATAGCCAGAGGTCGCGGGCGTGGGCGAAATATTTGTCCTTTATTTTCTAAGTTTTGTAAATTTGTGAAGCTATAGTAGCAATACCACTTGCTAACTGTGGACGAAAATATCATGAGGAAACCTGAGAGTGTGAGGTGTTTCACTACCTCTTCTTATTCTGGCTATATTATGAAGTCCGCTGCTGGACATAGCCCTTCCCTAATTAGCACCATAGCGGCGTATGACCCGAGTGACCATGTGCGTAGACAATGTAAACATGGATAGACAAGACAGATAATAAAAGGCACCCCTTCTTTCTTTTCTTCTTCTTCTTCAGGCTTTATTAGTCCACTGCTGGACATAGCCCTCCCTTAATGAGCGCCATAGCGCCCTGTCTTCAGCTTGCCGCATCCAGCATCTGCCGGCAGTGTTTCGCAGATCGTCATCCCACCTAGTCGGAGGGCGTCCTACACAACGTTTTCCGAGTCGCGGTCTCCACTCAAAAACACGTTTACTCCAACGGTTGTGGGTTCTCCGCGAGATATGACCAACCCACTGCCACTTAAGCTGCAACTTAATAGAAATGTTAATGAGAAATGTTGACGACTTGCAGGAAATGAGCGTATTGGGGGAAGATAAAAAGTACCCGGTACCAGCGTGCGTGCATGCAACCTGGACCTCACACTAGACGGTGATAAACGTATATAGTGACAACCCGGTTATAATGAATTTATAGTGTTGAAATTTGGTGACTGGTATACTTACATGTTTGTACTAAACAAATTACCCAATGGGCGTTACCCCCTATGATGGCACAACGTGGCGGTCTTTAGGGGAGGGCTATGTCCAGCAGTGGACTAGCATAACCTGACGACGACTAAACAAAAACCGACAGAGTAAAATGTTGAGCAAATACAAAATTTTAAAAATAGTTCATATAAAAAAATCTTACTCAAAATCAGCAATTCGTGTATCTTACACCTACTTCACTTACATAGAACTAAGAGCGGCCACAACGATAGCCGACCTCCGATAGGAGATGGTACCACAAGAAGAAGATGTAATCTAAAGTGTTTATATACAAATTCAAGATTTGGACAAAAGCATACCACATACGCCTGTTATTTGGACTGTTTTCACTAGCGATCTGAGACCCACACACACATACGTGGTGTCGATAAGCCTTTCCACTCTCGGTACAGTTTTTTCTCGTCACATTGATCGCTTTGATGGCGAGTCAAATTGCCCCAGTTTTTTTCAGTCGCTTTTCTTTTTCAATCCATTCCCTTGGATATGGAGTTATAACTGCATTTCCTGATGCGCACGTCGCTGGCACGTTCGCCGTCTAACGTTCACTGTTTACTTAACGATGTTTACAAACTAGCATGACAATATTTTATATCTACAGAGTGCAACAAAGTACCTACTTTTTTATGAAATGAAATGAAAAGGTATTATTCAAAGTAGCACAGATACTGCGGCTTAAGGAACGTTACAATTAAAACTAGGTGTCTATTTCAAAATCTAGATCATTTTGGAGAGTCTTTTAAAGTCCTTAATTAATAGTACATTACACAACTAGGGTGGTAATACAAAGAAAGGCCGAGATCGCAGAAGTTTGCAGCCCGAGCTGCAAGCGAGGGACGAAAATATGCGATCGAGAGCTTTCTTTATTACCTCCCGTGTTGTGTACATCTTTTTATGTCTACACTTGGCCAGAAAGCGGCGAAAAAGCCACTTTATTGCCAGGTGTGGCATAAAATAGTTTACATAATTATTATAAAACATAAAACTCATACATTGTACTGGCTTTAATTCCAGACCTCATTGTCATCTAAATAATCCTTTATATTATAGTAGCCCTTTTGGCACAAAGTGTGCTTAACACATTTTTTGAACCGCGATTCAGGCAAGCTTAAAATATCTTCAGGGATTTTATTATAGAAGCGTATACAATGCCCCATGAAGGATGTATTGACCTTTGCCAGCCTAAATAGTGCGAACAAAAGTTTATGTTTATTTCTAGTATTTACACTGTGTTGGCTACCTAAAGTTTTAGAGTTACTAAGTTTTAAGTTACGACACAGGGTATCCTAGTGTGGGGCCAGAAGCAATGTATGTGCCTGTATGTTATGTTCTGTTACTCATATTTTTCCTAACGTACAAAATGTTTTCATATATATACTGACTGGCAACTGTCAGGATGTTAGTTTCTTTAAAGAAATCTCTTAACGAATCTCTACTGATTATACTATTTTTATTTTAATGCACTAACTCGTGCTAAGGAACAAATTTTAAAACGAATGCGTTGCGGGTTTGAATCCCGGCATGGGTAAAATTTTTAGCCTCTAAATAGGTTTTTTGAATCTCTACTGCTTTATTTAACCTATATCGTTGATTGACAACATTTGCAAAGCGGTGGTCAGTGACTGGAAGAGGAGAGTCAAAGACCGCCTTGGGAGAGGCCTTTGTCCAGCAGTGGACAATACCCGTTGATTATGATGACGATGATGATAGACAGATGGAAATAACGCTTTATCTGTCTATAGTATAAAAATGAATCGCTGAATGTGTTGGTAAGCGCAAATCTCGAGAGCAGCTGAACCGATTTGGCTAATTCTTTTTTTAGAATATTCCTTGAAGTACGAGGATGGTTCTTACGGAAAGAAAAAAAAATAAAAATTAAAGAATCGACTGTTAGGCGGTACGAAGTTCGCTGGGCCAGCTAGTTGTACATAAAAATGGAAATTACACAGATATTTAAAGATGATGGTGATAAAGTCCTTAAAGAGTCAGTAGGGGCTTAATATCACGGACACGCGTCTGCTCCAAGCTTAAACGCTGAGGTATTTGAAGACCACAGACACTCAGGTTTCCTCACGATATTTTTCTTTGCAGTTAGCCAGTGGAAGTGCTACCATAACTTCACAAATGTGAAATTTATAGTACAAAAATTAGAAAACCAAGTCCTTTGTACATGTCCGCACTGAGAATCGAACCAGGGTCTCACACCAGGTAAAGCTTTGAAAGCTTAACTTAACAGCTAAGAGCTGTTTCATTGCAATACTATTCATGGTGAATTCAGTGTAAATACGTACCTTTCAAAGTTGATGAACCCACACAGATTGACAAGTAGCAAGACTTCACAAGGCAATGCAATGTACATTGAATTGTGAAAGTGATTTTGTGAATAGGTATAATAAAGTGAACATTTATCTTTTTTCCTACACCAATAAAAATAACATCAAAATTAAACAAGAATATGTAAAACAAAAAGAAACACATATCATATTGAAAATACAATAATGCGAACTTAGGTGTAACAAAAGAAAAAGACTGCAGTTCAGCAAAGTGCTGAACAACAACTGACAAGTGACCAGCGCATAATTATCGTCATGACGAACTATGAAATGTAGTGTTATTAAACAGGCCTCAGGTGTTCAATACAGACTTTTCAATTCAGACTTCGGTTTGCAATGTGAAAATATGATATGAAGAACTCAGATTTATTGATTCGACTATCTAATTTAGTAAGAACAAATTCGTTAGTTCATAAAAAGACATCGACAACAAACACTCTGCAAATCATTTGTCACTGGCATAACATAGCTTAATCACTATTTTCTTTTAAAAGTGAGACTCACTGGCCGAAACGTCTCCAAAAGGAAAAAAAGAAACACAAGACGAATTTGAAATTCGAATCCGTGTGCCTTGGTAACTCCCAAAGTCCTTATTGATATACTCGAGAAACAGTGAGCAGCTTTATCGCCGTCCAGTCCTCGGCGCGAGGATTCCAAATTTGAATACATTTCGAATTCATTCATTCATTTCGAAATTCAGTTTCGGAACTCGCCGGCCGGAAGGCCGGATTTCGTGAATACGGCGCCGTGAAGGTATGCTAATTTTAAAACAAAGATATCATTATCTATTACGAGGCGCAGGTATTGCCGTCTGCTAAGGTTCTAATCAAATGGCTTTTGGAATATAGTAGATTGAATTGTGTAAGTGGTGTTAGTGGTCGGTAGGTCGCTTGAATCACATTCAGGAGGGTAAATATTTCAGCTTTCCTGTCTGACGTTCAATCAATCAGTCAAAAAGATTATAAACAAAATAGCACAGCGATTGTGGCTTAATGAACGTAACAAGTTAAAATGAGTGACCATTTCAAAATCTAATCGAATCAAAATAAACTTAGCATTAAAAAAAAAATATTTAAAAAAATAAAAGAACCCGACTGCAGTGATAAGATAATTCAAATGAAAGGGAAAAAATAAGATAATTTTATTTTCAAATGCTAATGTCAAACCAGAAGAGTTCATGCTGCTTTACTTGAGGGACCAAATAATATCTTTATAAGCATTATTTGCTCAAACTGTTGCATTTATTATTTTATATAAAATGATGCAGTCGGGACCTATTAGAGGACTTTAAACAAACGGTAATGGGTCCCGACTGCAACATTTTATATAAAATAATAAATGCAACAGCTTGAGCAAATAATGCTTATAAAGTTATATTATTTGGTCCCTCAAGTAAAGCAGCATGAACTCTTCTGGTTTGACATTAGCATTTGAAAAAAAAATTATCTTATTTTTTCCCTTTCAGTTGATTTATCTTATCACTGCAGTCGGGTTCTTTTATTTTTTTAAATATTTTTTTTATTTTTGACCTTTTAGTGACTCAGTAAAACGATAAAATTTAAAGGTCCATCTGTTCTGCTTACATGCTTTAAATCGTTATATTATTTTATTTCCTAAATGAATTTTAGTTTATTGGTTTATTTTGGACAATGGTCATGTCTCGGCAAATCATAAATATTTTTACTGATATACTTGTTTCATATAGTCATAGGTACCACATGATTGCATTAAAAATTTATGTCGTACGATATTTTTTAGCTAGTATAATGAATTTGGTCCAATGGTGTTAAACGATCTAGAATATTTGCAAAGGAAACGACAGATTTTTTTCTTTATTATCCTTACATAAATTGTCTGTTTTTATGTAGCCTAAAAACGCTCCACTGCACCTAGTTATTTAATGTTAACGATTGTAGGTGGGGACTGGAATAGTCACGAATTATGTCCTCGACCTGAACGGCGCTCAGCTTTTGACATCTCCAGAGTAGAATTCTTCGTGCTTGCATTGCTGGGCCCAGTCTTCGGTCTCGCTAATTACTTAGAATAAGGACTAGTAAATGGGAACATAAATGGTCTGAGCCTTCAGCCCCGGCCTGTACAAAGGCGCAACAGGTTTCCTCCTAACAGCAACTTTAAGTAACTGTCGCGGCCTTCGGCCGCGCTAATAGTCTCTCCATTTGGCATCAGCGTAAATAGAGCTCATCATTTGGAATCGCCGTGGGAGTATTCCTCTAGCCCGCTTCACAGCCTTCGGCCGTGCCGCATCCTGTATTAAGCTCGGCCTTCAACCTCGTCGCGGCAAGTTTCCTCGCACCCGCTTGATGGGGCTCGGCCTTCGGCCTGGCGTAGTTACTTAGAGTTGTGGCATTGGCGTGGAGACATACAAAATCTTGATTTTCTGAATGCCAGAATATTACCGGAATTAAAATGAAACTAAGTATTACAAATTCATCTTGAGATGAACCCCTAAAGCATTGAATTTTTTTACTGAATATTAAGGTATAGATAAGCAATCTTTGGTCTCACAAGTGAACAGGAAACCTAACACAAAATCATAATCTTATTTTCGGAGGAAACGAGATAAAATTCGTTAAGATGAATAGAGCTAGATTTTTTTAAATTTCATGGGTCCTACGATACGAGGTCACGGAGGATCCGTCTTCGGTTACCAGTGAGAGCGTTCAAATATTTTTTTATCATTTATTGTTTCTTCTTTGAACCCAGCTTGTCTGAGGTTTGTTTACATGTAGAGCAAAGCTGATATTATACTATTTTTATTTTTAATGCACTAACCCGTGCTAAGGAACAAATTTAAAAACCTATTTAGAGGCTAAAAATTTCACCCATGCCGGGATTCGAACCCGCAACCTCTGACTATCCGTGCCAGCGCTCTACCAATTGAGCCAATGGGTAGAGCGCTATCCCGGCATGGGTGAAATTTTTAGCCTCTAAATAGGTTTTTAAGTTTGTTCCTTAGCACGGATTAGTGCATTAAAAATAAAAATAGTATAATCATGTGGGTACAGTGATATCGTTCCGATGTTAAACCTAACTGCAAAGTAGGTAGTCGGGGCTGTAAGTAATGCAATTTGCTTAAGTCAGATGTCGCTGCCTGTACGTAATACAGAGAATAGTGTAAAGAGGTTCGAAATTTCACTGATGCCGTGAGTCGCCCATTGGCTTAATTGGTAGAGCGCTGGCACGGATAGCCAGAGGTTGCGGGTTCGAATCCCGGCATGGGTGAAATTTTTAGCCTCTAAATAGTTTTTTAAATTTGTTCCTTAGCACGGGTTAGTGCATTAAAAATAAAAATAGTATAATCATGTGGGTACAGTGATTTCGTTCCGATGTTAAACCTAACTGCAAAGTAGGTAGTCGGGGCTGTAAGTAATGCAATTTGCTTAAGTCAGATGTCGCTGCCTGTACGTAATACAGAGAATAGTGTAAAGAGGTTCGAAATTTCACTGATGCCGTGAGTCGCCCATTGGCTCAATTGGTAGAGCGCTGGCACGGATAACCAAAGGTTGCGGGTTTGAATCCCGGCATGGGTGAAATTTTTATCCTCTAAATATGTTTTTAAATTTGTTCCTTAGCACGGGTTAGTGCATTAAAAATAAAAATAGTATAATCATGTGGGTACAGTGATATCGTTCCGATGTTAAACCTAACTGCAAAGTAGGTAGTTGGGGCTGTAAGTAATGCAATTTGCTTAAGTCAGATGTCGCTGCCTGTACGTAATACAGAGAATAGTGTAAAGAGGTTCGAAATTTCACTGATGCCGTGAGTCGCCCATTGGCTCAATTGGTAGAGCGCTGGCACGGATAGCCAGAGGTTGCGGGTTCAAATCCCGGCATGGGTGAAATTTTTAGCCTCTAAATAAGTTTTTAAAGCTCATATTATGTAAATTTATACATGTAATAGAATAAATATATGCCAGCGCCATCTAGTGGCTAAAAGTGGTACTGTAGGACAGGGTTTCTGCAGACAAGAAGAGAAACGTTGTTTCAGCACGACAGCACGTACTTAGGGATCTATTTATTGAAGCAATATGAGACTAAGGATTACAGTAACTGTACTACTCGTACCACAGCGCGGAAGCGAGGTATACTACCTACGTCACTAGTCGTCCCAATATTAGTGGACACGGACAGTCAGTATTGGTCGAAGTGATTTGCAAGCGCTCAAAAACTACTTGAAGAAATGGTGTTTGTTTAATATTATGTAGGGCCTTCGGACAAAACCATACCGCAATTTAGAACACAAACAGCGCCATCTGTGGTTGGGTAGAGGAACTAATGCCACAGTACTTTAATCACTTAGAAGTGAATATTATTTGTGTTGCGTTTGTTCTCTATTAATGCTGATTTTATGAAATCTACGACACCCACAAAATTCTCTTTTAAATACTTTACACGTGTTAGGCGTAGTTAAACAAACTTATATTTTTTAATTAAATGAATGATCTAAAAGGATCAAACCACTTTATAGGAATTATTTCTTTCCGTTTTTGCACCGATTCTATAAAATAATGGTTTGTTTACATGTAGACCAAAGCCGAAATTATGTATACACATGTATTAGAATAAATAAAATATAGCAGCGCCATCTAGTGGCTAAAAGTGGTTTTTTAATTGCGTAGAACTAAATGTTATTTTTGTTCCGTTGGTTCTCTATTAATGCTGATTTAATGTAACCTACGTCATCCGCAAAATTCTGTTTTAAATATTTCACACCTGTTAGGGGTAGTTCAATAAAATTAGCATTCGAATTCAATAAACTAAATATAACAGCGCCATCTAGTGGCTCCTAGCTGTACTTTAACGAAGCTTCTTAACGAATTTAATTTTTCGTCACGGTTCTGATCGCATAATCATGATTTTATATAGCCTATGACACCCGCGCAAGGATGCCGAATCGAATGACACCTTGTTTAACAAAATCTGACCATTGGTTAAGGAGTTATGAGGGAACATAGAATTGGACATACTTACATACATACATACATACATACGAACTAAACACATTACCCTCCTTTTGGGCTTCGCCGCAGTCGGGTAAAAAGTTAAAATTACTTTGCTAAATTCCGCCAAAAAATCCCACAAGCACCATGCGGTTAGCTAATGCACCGCCCTCCCTCCCACTTTTTCAAGCAGAAGCAAGACTCGAACACACCACCACCAACACCAATACTTGTGTGAGAAAACACGTGACGCGTTTCGCCTCTAACACGAAGCATCCTCAGGCTCCCAAATGCTATTATGGATTTGCGCAAAGTAACGCCTGATTCTATACAACAAAATAAACTTAGTCTTTTCAAAGTCTTTAATTAACAGAGTTTAAATAATTATTATAAAACATCGAAGTCATTGCATTGTACTATCTTAATTTCAAACGACCGACATTGTCATCTGATCAATAATACTTTATGTTTAGCTCTTTTGGCACAGAGTGTACACCTTTACTTTTTACACATTTTTTAAACCAGGTTTCAGACAGTGGAACGTTATTTTTTTTAACCTTGTTTACGGTCAGATTTGTAGAGTGATGCCTGATTCAGGGATTTGTACTCTATATAATTATCTTACCCAGATGTAAAAAAAATTTTGAAAATAAATAAATTAAAACTTTTTTCCATAGCCCGGAAAACCAGCGTCTTCACCGCTTTGTTGGTGTATGACCGGCGCGTGCGCTTTTTGGAAATAGAAACAAATTATTCGCCTGACGCTTTACTTATTTATTTTTATTTTATTTATGGCTGATTTTTCAATAGTCAGATAACATTTTGTTTTTCATTTCATTTCATTTCGTTTCATTCGTTTTTATTTCATTTCGTTTCATCATTTCATTTGACATAATTTTCATACATAAGCTGTCAAACCGCCATTTTTATTCCTTAGATAAAAGTTATCTGACTATTGAAAAATCAGCCCTTAATCACAAGAAGCTCACACCCTAAATATAATTACATGAGCAAGTAGTTAAACTTAACATAGGCCAATTACAAGCTTTTTTATACTTTTAGAACCACAAATAGTACATTTGTATTAAGAGGATTTTACAAAAAATAAGCAAATGCATGGAATGTGAAAGAAAGACTTAGCCAAAAATATGAAACTTTATTACTGGATGACAATGATGCATTTAATAAAAATTATTAGTACTATAAAGGTAAGGTAAGTAGGTAAGGGTTCCCTGACATTTACGTCAGTTCTTAACACTGCACCCTGTATAATAATCGAAGTACGCCATTTTTCTGGCCGTCCGTCGCTGTCCATGTGAAAATCTTAAACAATAAATCTATTGGCATCGCCGGGGCTTACCCGCCTCGCTTTCTCTTGGCTTTGACAATTCCTTGTATCTTTCCAACTGTAAAATATTCATTGCAGAAAATTAACTTAAAACAACACACCGCCGCGCAGTTTATGCAGTCAGTGTTGCAATTCATGTGAGTCTTGTTACCTCATTGTGACCTAAAAAACGAATAAATGTTAAGATTCTTTGCTAGCTTCTTCTCCAAATTAATTTTTAATACTGAATCTCATAAATTTAACGTTCATAAACCAAACATTTACTATTTAGTGGAATTAAATATTTAATTTGCATCTAAAACAGATCACAACCGCGCGAGGTTTTAACATAACATTTACATTTTATTCAACATATTATACTCGGTGTTTATGCAAATAGTTTCATTCCTCCGAGTAGTGAACTACATTTTAAAGATGCCATTTAGTAATAAAATTTAGTCTTAATAAGTACTGAAAATTCAATCTGTTCACTTAAAACATAAAAAAATAATTCAAGTAGATTAATTGTACCTTTACTGAGCCATTATTGTATGGAATATGATAATGTAGAACGATTTTTTTTATGTAGCCTATAATTATACGTTTTATGTAGCCGCTGCAGAGTACATTCCTTCTCATAGAAAGAAAAAGTCTGAGCTTCGTTACCACACGTCCTCGCCGCGGATTGGCAATTTAAAGTGCTGAATTAGTTGAACACCTCAAAAACTCAGGTTTCGTCACAATGTTTTCCTTCAAAGATAGCGAGTGGTATTGCCTTCAAAGATCATAGACCAAGTTTGGATTTGTTTCATCCATTTTTTCTCCAAAATTATCTAGATTTTGAAATGGCCACCTAGTTTGAATTGTAACGTTCACAGTTTCTACGCTATTTTAAATAAAACATTTTCATTTTATGTTATCAATTAATTTTAGTGGCATCACGAAGAGTTTGAGTCAGTATTCTGTAGAGCTGACTGCGTGGTGCGAGTTTATCTTCGGACTCTATTGACCGATGCACTGGAGGGGAAGATCTGCTTGTGACTTAGGGAGAACGTCTCTTTGTTGCTCGCTCAGAGGATCCGAGATATATGGCTCGCGTCATGTTATTGCTGCAATTGGTAGACGGCACTTGTAAGCTAAGAGGTAATTCAGGCTCTTCTCCTTACAGAAACAAATGCTGCAGTTCAATGCAAGAAATGTAAAAATTTGAATATGAGATTTAAACTCTCTAAATAAAATTAAATAATAATTCGACATAAAAAGTCACATCTGTCGCAGAACCGATGATCGTTGGAGCATACGGGTTCTCGAATGGAAACCACGACTCGGCAAGCGTAGTGTGGGACGCCCTCCGGCCAGATGGACCGACGACCTGAAAAAGGTGGCTGGTGGTGACTGGATAGCGAAAACGGGAGATCGGGTCTTGTGGCGCCCCTAGGGGAGGCTTATATCCAGCAGTGGACTGCAATAGGCTGAAATGATGATGATGATAAAAAAATAACTTTCTCTTTACTGAGTTTCAATGTATGATATAAAATGTAAGCCGCTTCAGGTTATCTTATTGCTGCAGTTCTTAGATGACATAAGCTGGGAGTTGATTTTGGGTCTTGTCTTTACAGAAACAAATGCAAGAGTTGTAAAATTTAGAATACCAATGTAAACTCTCAAATCAAAACGGTATTTAAAAAAATTCTACGTAAAAGCGGTGGTAGCCCGGTGGGTAGGACAGTTAACTCGGTAGCGAGAGACCCAGGTTCAATTCCCAGCGCGGACATCTACTAATGACTTAGTTTTTTAACTTGTGTACATTTGTGAAGTTATAGCAGCATTACTACTCGCTAACCGTGAGCGAAAACATCGTGAGGAAACCTGAGTGTTCAGGGTGTTCAAATACCTCATTGCTTAAAATTGACAATCTGCGGTGGGCACGCGTGGTAATAAAGCCCATGCTCTCTCTCTCTCTGAGAGAGATTGTCTGAGGTGTTCAAATAAATAAAATTGCCAATTTGAGATGGGCATGTGTTTTAATTGGGCCCTTACTGTCTCTGTCCCTGAGAGAAGGCCTGTGCCTTGCAGCGGAACGTTATTGGGCTACATAAAAAAAAACACATTTTTCATTTATTTTTGAAATCAAAACATTTTTTTTATTAAACGTACAGAATTTCCTTTCTGTTTGCTGAATGATAAATAAAATAAAGATATTTTTTGTGTTACACTCAACATATTTAAGTTATATTTTAGTGGAAAAAAAGGCTGTGGGATGAAAAACTCCACTCTGACCCTCTTTTCTCTAATCATCTTAAACCATCAGTTGCTACCTATATAGGTATCATATGATACGATTCAATGATTGCCACCAATCAATTAAGAATAAAAAAATTGAAATGTAAGTTTACAGATTTCTTTCTTTTTTTGTCTACAAAACGATCTGGACATTGAAATAGACACCTAGTTAAACTAGTAACGTTGATTAAGTCGCTATTTCAGTGTTACATTTCATAAAAACATTTTAAATCTGAATTTTTGGACAAATTTCCGTTTGGAGAAACTTCTGTAACAAAAAATTGCAACATCAATGGTTTTCTGGTGACGGTTTGGGTTACCTGCATCACTCACTTGATCTATTTTGATTGAAAAGTTTTTGATGAACTGTAAAAACTGTATTGTGAAATTAAATCTGCCTGTTGGCGACTGGCTGCAGTGCGACCTTTTTATACTTATTAATTGGTGACTTGCTGTGTGGAGTCGGCCTAGAGAATAGCACCAACCCAAAAAGTGTCGTAAAAGGCGTCTATGGGATACAAACCGAGGGGTGGGCAGCAGTGCCCCCTGCAGTACAATTCCACCAAATTGCGATTCCCAACCCGCATGCCCAGCGTGGGGATTATGGGCATTACCCCTAAGTGATGGCACAACCTTGCGCTCATTAGGAGAGGGCTGTGTGCAGCAGTGGACTAGTATAGCCGGAAAAAGAAGATGAATTGGTGACTTAAGACGCTTTTTGGTTTAACGTTGTCACATTGGTTGTCACGATTGCTAAAATCTGTCTATACCTATATTGATTTTGTGGTCCACGTGTTCAAAGTCGCTCAGCGAGGTATGGAGAGAGCTATGCTCGGAGTTTCTCTGAAGGATAGGATTCGTAATGAATGCATTCGACAGAGAACCAAAGTTATCGACATAGCTCAGAGAATCAGCGAGCTGAAGTGGCAGTGGGCCATATCTCGCGAAGAACCGCAACCGTTGGAGTAAACGTGTTCTTGAGTGGACTTGAGTGATGACTATACCGCGACTCGGCAAGCGTAGTGTAGGACGCCCTTCCACCACGTGGGATGACGATCTGCGAAAATTGTGCTTTATTTTTATTAAATTTCTATCATCTAAACCGTGTTTCCATCAGTATTCATAGTCTTCTCATACAGTCCAACACTAGCTTTCATCTATTTAAAACTATATTTCACTCATTCTTCTGGCGCAGGGATTTAGGAGGCTCCACCTCCGAACTTGTGATACGTCACTATGATCCTGAATAAGGGGGCACGCAACATGGAAATACTTTTAATAGTTGAAGAGCGAAATTTTCCTTGGACCTTGCACAAATCAAATAAAAGGGACGTTGTATTTAAATTAAAAGATGATTAGTTTAAAAAATAACCTAATTTTGTAATAGCAACTGGTTTTAGTTAAGTCTAAATAGGTGGAGCGTTTTGTCTTAATTGATTACATAGGAATTTTATTTAATGTTACTAAAAGACACCTGTCACAAAAATATTATCATAAATTCAGAGAATTGTTTGAGGCAACCTATGACACGATGCTAAAATTACTGGCTTATAATATAAAAAATCAGAATTAATTTTTTTCTTCATAAAAAACTTGGATAAAATCCATTAAAACTTTTATATTGTATGGAATCAGGCGTTAATAGCATTAAAATGTGAAAATTACTTTGCTAAATTCCGCCAAAATCCCACGATGATGTGATGTGGCGATCACATGTCAATTCTGCGCGCGCACTACAAACTCCAACATTCCTGCATCGCGCAATCAAAGTGTTTCAATGACATACCATAAATATAACGTCCGACTAACAATAGTTGGATAGGCTGTCCCCAGGCATACGGTCTGCCTGGCGGGAAATTTCCCTTTATAGTGGAAGAGCTCCTGCTCTTCCCTATAATAAAATATATTTATTCAGTCTAAGTACGCCCACTGCGGGGCAGAGGCCTATTTAGATATATGCCAACTTTATTTTTTAACCCTTAATTAAGCGTAGGTTGCATGAATCTTTTTTTGTATTGGAATTTATTTGAAGTTGATAAGGTAATATTTAATGTGGGGACCATTACAACACTATTATAAGATTATATTATTTTTTATGCACTAACCCGTGCTAAGGAACAATTTTAAAAACCTATGCACGGTCATCCAGAGGTCGCGGGTTTGAGTCCCGGCATGGGTGGAATTTTTAGCCTCTAAATAGGTTTTTAAAATTATAATAAGAGACAACTGTCACTAAAACTAATGGACCTGAATTGATTGACGGTTGATATCAACCCTTTGTGTGTGGGGCACGGGTCTCTTCCTGCATCTCAGGAAGGTTAGGCCATACTCCACCACGGGGGCCAAGTCTGGGTTGGTGGGGATTGTCAGGCATGGCGGGCCATACTGTCAGACGTTATGACATGGCTTAAGGACTACTATTACTGACACCCAGCACCAATAGCTTAGCGTGCCTTGCGAAGCACGGAAACGCTCGGAAAAAACGCCACTAGCGGTAGTCACCGGACGGTCATGAATCCTTCAGCTGACCGCGCCTGTTGTTGCTTAACTCAAGTGATTAATTCCAATCACTCGGTTCGGCTAGGCCACGAGCGCTGCTAAAACTTATCGATTAAGAACCAGATTCAATGACACATAACAACAACGCAGAAGTTCACCGACCTCCTAAATAGAAAACCCCGCGCCAGCCCGATACATCACACTCCCCGCTACATAAAGAGTGCATGTCTAAATCGGAAGCCCGCCATTGCACGCGTAAGCGTCCATTTGCTCTATTGAGTTGGCCAGCCACCCTGATTACGCCGCCACATTCACTGCGACAGGCGAAAGCTATTCATTGGGGTCATTTAAGTCTTTTTGCTGACTGTCCGTAGGAAGAGAGAGCTGTAAATAACTGTACAGAGCGTTTCAGAGAGTTCCGGTGGAACTAACGGGCGTTGTTCTACTCAAAAGTAGATATAACTTTTATTATGAGGGCTATTCCTAAAAGCGGTGGTGTCCATGTAGGTAGAGCAATCGACTCGGAAGGGAGATACCCAAGTTCGGTTCTCAGTGTGGCATGTACCTATAAATGTAGTTTATTTTTAATACCATACGCTAGCGGTGAAGGAACACATCGTGTTGAATCCCGCGGCTTTGTTGGTTTCGCACGTATTGACTTGCCTTACCTGAAGTAGCTGACTAAGCTGTCAGGGTGGTATTTCATTTATTCACACTGTTATTTAGGCATGACAGACATTTTCTACGTTTTTTTTGTACATCTAGTTCCTTCTCTAATATATTCGATATCAACCCTTCTAATATGCCCCTACTTTGGGGCACGGGTCTCTTCCTGCATCGCAGGAAGGTAAGCCCTTACTCCACCACGGGGGTCAAGTCCGGGTTGGTGGAGGATTGTAAAACAGTGGCGGGCCTTACTGTTAGAAGTTATCAAGCCACCCATAAGGCCTCTGACATGGCTTAACGACTGCCTTTACATGACAGCCGGCACTAACGGCTTCACGTGCCATGCGTTATTGCGTACCTAATGTAGTCCAGTCCATCTAAAGGTTGTCTGGAAGAGATCACTTTTAGTGATAAGGCTGCCGTCAGCCGTAGGTTAAGAAATATCTGTGCAACTACCATTATTATGTACACTAAAGTGTTCTCTATCTATCTATCTATCTATCTATCTATCTATCTATCTATCTATCTATCTATCTATCTATCTATCTATCTATCTATCTATCTATCTATCTATCTATCTATCTATCTATCTATCTATCTATCTATCTATCTATCTATCTATCTATCTATCTATCTATCTATCTATCTATCTATCTATCTATCTATCTATCTATCTATCTATCTATCTATCTATCTATCTATCTATCTATCTATCTATCTATCTATCTATCTATCTATCTATCTATCTATCTATCTATCTATCTATCTATCTATCTATCTATCTATCTATCTATCTATCTATCTATCTATCTATCTATCTATCTATCTATCTATCTATCTATCTATCTATCTATCTATCTATCTATCTATCTATCTATCTATCTATCTATCTATCTATCTATCTATCTATCTATCTATCTATCTATCTATCTATCTATCTATCTATCTATCTATCTATCTATCTATCTATCTATCTATCTATCTATCTATCTATCTATCTATCTATCTATCTATCTATCTATCTATCTATCTATCTATCTATCTATCTATCTATCTATCTATCTATCTATCTATCTATCTATCTATCTATCTATCTATCTATCTATCTATCTATCTATCTATCTATCTATCTATCTATCTATCTATCTATCTATCTATCTATCTATCTATCTATATATGCTGAGCAAGCCTACTCCATCTAAATAAAACAATGCCTTAGGCACTGCATTATCCGAGTACTCCCTTCACCCATCTAGTGTAAGTGAAGATACGTAAATCTCATCACGTAGACGAAAATGCCAAAGTTCACTCCAAATTACCGAATAAAGCGGGTGAAACTGTGTCTTGCGTATCATATTACACGGCCGTGGTTTTAACCCGTAACGTCATTTTTTAAGCTCAGTGTTACGCGGCACTGGCTCCATCTAGCCACACGAGGCAAAACAATGTGGTTAATGGCTACGTTGTTCTCTTTAACGACAAATAAATAATTTGCATACAACACGTATTTACAGAGTTACAGCCCTCGCCGAAGCGACAAGTTTTCGTTGCGTGCGGTTTTAGCAAGTGACCCTGTACTACCGATCTAAATGAAGTTTCATGTCAAAACATGGTGTTGTTGGAGCTAATCTATAATATAAGAATGAATCGCTGAATGTGTTGGTAAGCGCAAATCTCGAGAGCAGCTGAACCGATTTCACTAATTCTTTTTTTAGAATATTTCTTGAAGTACGAGGATGGTTCTTACGAAGGGAAAAATAAAAAAAAAATAAAGAATCGACTGTTAGGCGGTAAGAAGTTCGCTGAGTCAGCTAGTATCAAATATAAATAATTAATATAGAAGCGCTCGTAGCCTAGTCAAACCGAGTGATTGAAATCAATCACTTGAGTTAAGCAAAAACAGGCGCGGTCAGGTGCACAATGGGTCAACGTCCCGTGACTATCGCTAGCGGCATCTTTTCCGAGCGTTTCCATGCTTCACAAAGCACGTTGGTGCCGGCTGTCATGTAATGGCAGTTCTTAAGCCATGTCAGAGACCTTCTGGGTGGTCCGATAACTTTTGACAGTAAAACCCGCCAATGTCTTACAATCCTTCACCAACCCGGACTTGGCCCCCGTGGTGGAGTATGGCCTAACCTTCCTGCGATGCAGGAAGAAACCCGTGCCCTAGCAGTGGGGCACAAGGGTTGCTATCGAAGTAAGTTCAGTTCCGCTGCTATAGCTCACCTGGGATGTTTGTTGAACATAATTCCTCTGTTATGACTTAACGTAATATCAGAGGAATTATGAGCGGCTTAGTAACTTCTGACAGTAAGGCCCGCTACCGTCTTTTCGGACTTGATCCCCTAGGTGGAGTACGAACCTTCCTACGATACAGGAAGAGAACGTGCTCCAGCAGGAGGGACATACAGACATATCGATTATGGGTAGTTATGTTATGTAATTTCATACTATGTATAAAATTTTATACTAATATCATATTAGAAAAAAGAGATTTTCGACAAGAAAAGAAGCTTATCTCGTAAAGGTTTCCTTTATGAGATTCCTTTAATATTTTATTCAAAATCTTGAGGAATAATCAAAGCGCTAATAAAAAAATCCTTATGAATGATGAATATAATTTGAACGGATTACGACCATCGCTGATGTACCGTGTAATAAGCAAAGTGCCCGTTAATGAAAAAATACAGAAGTACTACTACCATATAAACCGCTTCTGCTGTGTGGTGTCAGCCTAGAGAATAGCACCAACCCAAATTCTTCCCGCGGGTGTCGTTAAAGGCGACTAAGGGACACAAACTGGGGGCTGGGCATCAGCGCCCCCTTCAGTACAATTCCACCAAACTTCGATCCCCAACCCGCACGTCCAGCTTGGGGATTATGGGCACTACCCCCAAGTGATGGCACAACCTTGCGTTATGGCGCACATTAGGGAGGGCTATGTCCAGCAGTGGACTAATATAGCCTGAAGAAGAAGATAAACCGCTTCTAATGACTGTCTTAAGAGTAACCTACGATTTATTATAGGTAAGTAATTTAAAAGGGGTAGAAAGCACTCGTGGCCTAGTTGAACCGCTTGATTGGTATCAATCATTGGAATCATTATCGGTTCTAGGCAGTAGAGACTCGTTAAGAGAATTCTTTCAAGAAACAAACATCCTGAAAGTTGCCAGCCAGTATATCTATGAAAATATTATGTATGTCAGGAAAAATATTAGCAACTTTAAAACTGCAGGTAGCCAACATAATGTAAATACCAGAAATAAACATAAACTTTTGATCCCAAGATTTAGGCTGGCAAAAGTTAATACATCCTTCATGGGGCATTGTATACGCTTCTACAGTAAAATCCCTGAAGATATATTAAGTTTGACTGAAGCGCGGTTCAAAAAATGTGTAAAGTACACTTTGTGCCAAAAGAGCTACTATTATATTAAGGATTATTTAGATGACAATGATGTCTGGAATTCAAGCATGTAAAATTCACGAGTTTTGTAGAATCTGTGTAAATTCTGTTAATTAAGGAATTTGAAAAGACTAAGTTTGGAGTTTTTTTGTCCATTTTTTCCCCAAAATGATCCAGGTTTTGAATTGAGTTAAGCAACAACAGGCGAGGTCAGGAGCAGGATGATTGACTGTCTCGTGACTACCGCTAGTGGCATTTTTTCGTGCTTCACAACGCACGATAAGCCGTTGGTGCCGGCTGTCAAAAAATGGCAGTCCTTAAGCCATGTCATAGACTTTATGGGTGGTCCGATAACTTTTGACAGTAAAACCCGCCAATGTCTTACAATCCACCACCAACCCGGACTTGGCCCCCGTGGTGGAGTATGGCCTAAGATGCCTGCGATGCAGGAAGAAACCCGTGCCCTAGCAGTGGGGCACAAGAGTTGCTATCGAAGTAAGTTCAGTTCCGCTTCTATAGCTCATCTGGGATTTTGTTGAACCATGCGTGTACTGCTTTTTCGCCACAATGCGTAAGAGATGCGCGTCCCTGGGGCTTCGAGTGCGGGCCAGCGCCAATAGCATCCTCAGTATCATCGCAAACCGACTCCACTGTCCGTATATTAATCGCTTTCTCAGTGTTTCCATATCCGTGGGACCACTGAGGCCTTGAAGTGTAAAATATGTATCTTCTTCTTCAGGCTATATTAGTCTACTGCTAGACATAGCCCTTCCCTAATGAGCGCCATAAAGCAAGGTTGTGCCATCATTGGGGGGGTAATGCCCATAATCCCCACGCTGGTCATGCGGGTTGGGGATCGCAGTTTGGTGGAATTGTACTGCAGCGGGCGCTGCCCACCCCCTGGTTTGTGTCCCTTAGTCGCCTTTTACGACACCCGCGGGAAGAAATTGGGTTGGTGCTATTCTCTAGGCCGACACCACACAGCATAAACACTATTTAGCAGCAGCCAAATACGTATATACAATTACTAACATAGCTAAGAACCATTATACAAACGTTTTGAGCCACATATGCTTTAAATAAATGTTTTTTTTATTAATACGAAGGCTTAGCAAAATTATACTGTCTCTGAGAGAAGGCCTGTGCCCTGCAGTAGAATTTGTATTCTTCTTCTTTTTATTTGGTCCCTTTACTTCTCCGCGGAGTCTGGGGCTGACACAAGGGCTTTCCATTTAACTCTGTTCATGGCTAGCATCAGGGAATGCAAGGTTGGGAACGGGTGCCTCTCGACCGGAAACCCGTCGGAGGCTCGCGACGACCCGGAAGACCGTCTCAGAGGTGGATCCGTTCTCTCTGGGATGAAGGAGAAGAAAAAACTTGTCTAGGACTTATATGAGCAATATAAAAAATAACAATATCAGATCATCGCAAATGACGTTGCTGATAACTCCTTGAACGGTTGACGAATTCGGTTCCGTTGAAAAGGGCACCGCCCCCGGCGCCTTTAAGATGGGCCACCAGCTCAGCCACCTAAGCAACCAGCGCGCCGTCGCCTTCGACAGCCGCCAGTATGATGCAGTCACCACTGACTGCGTTGATGATGAGAACTTAGCCAGAATTGCTCGATTGGTTGAAAACACAGAACCACTTTTAAACTTATAATTTCAAGTATTAATTATATTTACAGACAATTTAGCACCAGACTGCTCCGGTTTCGTGAGTGTAAGAGACACGTATTTTTGAAATGAATGACAAAGTTACTTAAAACTGTTACTTACAAAAGTTACAAAGTGACTAAAAGTTAAAGTATTGTCTACACGTCAATGAGTGATTGAATAATAGTTATTTGTTATACAAGAGTGCAAAGTTGCTTTTTAACCGCCTGTTCAATTTTGATGACCGAGCAAGCGAAGGATTCTAAAATTGAATCACGAGCGCAGCGAGTGATTCAAAATTAGAATCCTGAGCGTTAGCGAGGGAATCAAAAGAGCACGAGGTGAAAAATCTTTGCACTCGAGTGCAACACGTAACTTTTCATTCTACCTCAGCGAGGAAATGACTAAATGCAAAAAAAAACGTTTACAATCACAAGATAGGTACACTTTTATTTCAGTTTAGGTATTAATTACTACATTATGACAGGTAAGTATTACAGAATAATCTTTCAATTATAACAAAATAATACTAAGGTATAATTAAGAAAATTTTAAAGTAACGTTGCTACAGTTATTTAAATTGAGTGTAATATTTTTTTAATTCACAAACTTAGTGCACACGATGTTCTAAATTAAATTTACTTTATCCTCTAGAGAATAAAAACGGCTTTTCCACTCAGATATTAAAGATTATAAATACTCTTTCCGAGATGGTGGGATGAAAAGATTATTAGACACCTCCGAAACGGTTTACTGTGCTATTCCTAGATGGCGCTAGGAGTCTGGTGTGATATCAAGCTTGAATAAATTGAAGTAATGGTAAAGATTGGCCTTTTTGCATCTACGTAATGAGATGATTTATACAGCGTCCAGTGGTATCCTCACTCTCACACTAGATGGGTGAAGGGACCACTCCGACGCTGTAGTGCCTGGGACATGGTTTTTATAGATGGTGTAGGCTTAAAGTAATGAAAGCATGTTAATTTCCATTTATATTAGAACTCATAATAGCAACAGTTTATCAGTTTCCGCAAGTGAGCTAATGAATAAAATAAAGATTTCAGCGTATTTCACTTCAGTTAACTTGTGAAGCGGTGTGTGAAGCCTCTGTGTTTTCATCTCTAGCATCCACAGCGAAATTCGATCCTGAATTGAACAAATTATTATTCCGACAGGAGAAAAAATCCTCCTTTTAGTATTAAATGAGACAAGAGAGATAAAATATTATCCCGAATGTATATTTCTATGTTAATTCGCGGCAAGAAATGATAATAGCGACGCGGCTCTCGATTAAAATATTAAAGAAAAATTAAAAACTTCTTTCAGATGTCTTAATTTGCGAATGGTTTTAAATTTTAAAGAAAAATGTGAAAGTGATTTTTTCACGCATAAATTAATAGAATGGCGGTCCTCAAAACAGGGAAATGCTTTCGAAAGTTGAAGTGTTTTAATTGTTTGATTTAAAGATTTAAACTTTTTCAATGCTTGGGGAAATATTTGCTTCGGTGAACGGTCGTTTAGTCGTAATTTATTTACCTATTTATTTATTTAATGCAAGTTAAAGAAACAGAGACAAGTACAGGTAAAATTTAAAAACAAACAGTTGCAAATGGACATAAAGTAGGTACTGCATCCTTAGACCTTCACACTGAGAAGTAATAAAATATTAATAATAAAAAGGTGATGCTGAAACAATAGATACTGTAAATTATTACTATCTGGCAAAAGGTTCCTCTACAACATAGCTTTTAGCTTAGTTAAACTTGAGTGAGCTAACAAATTCCTTATAAATGTTTTAAACACCAACAATTATAGGGAAGAGCGGGTGATCGTGCTCTTCCACTATAAAGGTAAATTTCTCGCCAGGCAGATCGTATGCCTGGGGATGTCCGGTCCAACTATTGTTAGTCGGACGTTATATTTATCGTTTATCACTGAAACACTTTGATTGCGCGATGCAGGAATGTTGGAGTTTTGCAGTGCGCGCGCAGAGTTGACATGTGCTCGCCACATCACTCCCCTCTAAGACCGTAACTACGCATAGCTAGGTCTGATAGGTATCGAAGTCTGTGCTCTAAAGCCTGCAAGTGCCAGGAGACGCTGAGTCAGTGAGTGGACTAGCGGTTGAGGGTGTTCGGCGGCTAACAGTCACTTCACCGGCGACAGTACCATGGAGACCGCGCATGTGGTAGGAACCGGTGAAGGCTGCTGTACCACTGGCAACGTGTGCTGTTGCTGTATGGCTGCCATGCCAAGGGGTTGGGGGAAGATCACCATCAGTCCCAGTAGTCGGTGCGTTGACTGTAGTGGAACTGATGAAGTGAGAAGGAAGATTGCTGGCCTTGCTTTGAGACTAATGTATGTGGAGTGCTGCGAGAGCGAAGGAAGGTTGACAATGTTCTGTCAGGCGTCACCACTATAGGGAAAAGCGGGTGATCGTGCTCCTCCACTATAAAGGGAAATTTCCCGCCAGGCAGATCGTATGCCTGGGGACGGCCGGCCCTACTATTGTTAGTCGGACGTTATATTTATGGTTTATCATTAAAACACTTTGATTGCGCGATGCAGGAATGTTGGAGTTTTGCAGTGCGCGCGCAGAGTTGACATGTGCTCGCCACAACAATGAAAAAAAAACAGTTACTAATAACGTAAGCACGTTGGTACATGTTATGTTGGATGACAAGATAACACTAAACTATCTGCTATATACTTATCTATCTATCTATAATGCTATAATATATCTATCTATACAGCCCACCAAAGACGCCCACTGTTGGGCCTCTTCACCATCACGCCAACCTCAATGATCGTCTGTTAATCAAAACAAACCAATTATTTTTATTCACTATGAAAACAAAATGTTTACTTAATGAACTTCAAAGTAGTTAGTTACACAATTAATAAGTAATGTGGAAAGGAAGCAGATAAAAAAAACTCCATATGCATTCCTTTGAACCAAAAGTGTATAACAGCCGATCTCAGGAATTAAAGTATGTATTTATTTTATGTTATAGCAGTCGTTAAGCCATATCAGAGACCTTATTGGCGGCTTGATAACTTCTAACAGTAAGGCCCGCCACTGTCTTACAATTCTCCACGAGCCCGATCTTCGGCTCTTCTCTTGCAGTCACTGCCCACTGCTTTATGGAGTAGTAATGTCTAAGCCGTTGGTTCCGGTTGTCATGTAATGGCAGTCGTTAAGCCATATCGGGGGCCTTATGGGCGGCTTGATAACTTCTGACAGTAAGACCCGCCACTGTCTTACAATCCTCCACCAACCCTGGACTTGGCCCCTGTGGTGGAGTATAGCCTAACCTTTCTGCGATGGAGGAAGAGCCTCATACCCCGGCAATGGCGACATACCGAAGGCTGATATCTATGTCTCTATTTATTTCAAATCCAGGATAAAAAAACACAATGAAGGAATACAGAGGTTATTTTAGTATGTGTCCTCTAGTATTTATGTTGAAATTAGTTCAAAAACCTATTTAGAGGCTAAAAATTCCACCCATGCTTTTTGGGATTCGAACCCGCGACCTCTGGCTATCCGTGCCAGCGCTCTTTCCAACTGAGCTAATGGGCGACTCACCGGCATCAGTGAAATTTCGAACCTCTTTACAATAATCTCTGTATTACGTACAGAGATTAGTTGTCCGAATTTGTCATTGTCTTCTCTTAACTTATTGTACTGATGATATACGTCATCAACAAGAATCTCAATAAACTTATTTGTAGTGCAGCATATTGTTATCAAAATCCCAGACTTTACTTCGTTGCATGTTCCACAGCGACGTCAAAAATGTCACTATCACGCTTCGTGAGGTGTTTTGCAGTAATATGCTAGGGTGAACGACTCATTTACAGACTTAGGTCCCAAAAAAATATTTCGGCAGATCACAGTTTTTTTACGGATGGAATTACATGAAGAATAAAGAATATTCTTATCTTATCTTACATTTAAATTCCATCCGCGCTCACTTATCATTTGAGAAAAAAGTCAAGTTTATGACTTCTTTTAAAACAAAGCGTATAATTATTTTACACATAAAAATATGTAAAATGCACGCTGTTTCTAAATAAATTGTAAGCTGTTTGTGGAGGAAAAGTATTCAAAAAAGTTTGTCTTATTCTATAGTTTACAAAAGACCATATTCAATAAGATAACAGTGAAGATGCAAGCGAAAGATGTTATAATTTTTACGTAAACTAAGAAAACTTATACATCAAATGTAGTTTAGTTTGATGAGAAGAGTTAATTATCCCTACATCGTTTTGAAATTTAGAAATTTCCATTGTCCAGATATTTGCATGTTTATGGCGCACTAATGGAAAATAAATGAATTATAACTTTCGCATAACACAATAAATTAAACAAGAAGAAATTAAATTAAAAAAATTAGGTTACTGAAATGTACCTGAAACCAGCGTGCGTCTCTTATGAATAAATAATTTCTTATGAATAAATATATATGAAAAAAAAAATATTGCTCAAAATAATAATTATTATTTATTAATCTTACTATCAAAGTTGTAAACAATATTATTTATTTTTTCTGGTTGTCCAATAATGTGTCTTCCATCTCTATAATTTTTGTTTTTGTTTAACAAAACAGTTAAAAACAATTCAGAACACAAAAACATGATGGTAAATGATTGCAAGGCCAATATTTAAACCTAAAGATCAGTAGAAATCTATTATTTTAGTAGCTATGTAGTTTATTTACCGAGAATAAGCCGGTTAATTGGAGTTTTTTTTTGTAATAATGTATAAAGTTCAGCATCGACGACAAGTGCCTTAACCTTAGGTAGATTTTACGTGTGTAATGGGGGCCGGAAATGACGGCAGCACCAATATCCGCCGCCGATAAGCAACGGTGCCTTCGACTCTCGACTTTTTTACTTATTTTTATACCCGTTACTATACCCTTCAAATACAATTTCATAATTTTTCTACGAGTTTCGTTTGCTCTCTAAACCGGTAGTCGCAATACCGGTTTCATACAAAATCTTCATTTCTTCAAAATAAAAAAATTCATACTTCTTACAATAATGGTACAAAATTAATGTTAAAATAATCGCTTAAAACATACATTAGATGACAGTAATATTTTTTTAATGCACTAACCCGTGCTAAGGACAATTTTAAAAACATATTTAGAGGCTAAAAATTTCACATCATCAGTGAAATTTCGAACCTCTTTTGCAATACTCTCTGTATTACGTACAGGCAGTAACCGCGAAGCCGCAACCTCTGACTATCTGCGCCAGTGGCACGGATAGCCAGAGGTCACGGGTTCGAATCCCGGCATGGGTGGAATTTTTAGCCTCTAAATAGGTTTTTAAAATTGTCCTTAGCACGGGTTAGCGCATTAAAAAAGAATATAATCCTAGTTTAGTTACCAAATAATCATCAGGGTATCCTAGTTTAGGATCAATTTTTTATTTAGGAAGATATTCTTATGATTATTAACTGCCTGCTTGTTTCAGTGGTTTGTTAAGCTTATTTGCTTGACGACCAAAACAGAGGTCGTGGTTTCGATTCCCATTGAAAGCCACAGTATGGGTTTGTTTCCAGGTTTGCGGTATAATCTTTGCTTGGTTACCATGGCACAAGGCATCCTAGGTGAGTTTCTACTAACGCTTAATCGCCGTCCAGCTCCAGAAAAAAACCTGGCAATCACTGCGTCTCCATTTCCTTCATTATAAACCCTTCATATTTAAAACGGGCACAATTTTCCTGAAAACAAGTCAGTCACTTATGAAAGTATTTCTCGTTACCTCGAGTCCACGCCACTGGGCTACTACTATGTCTCTTTGGGGCCAAATGTTTGTTTTGGGGCAAAACTTGTAAGGAGGAATAATTAGGTTTCAATTCAGATCTTTGTCTATGTGTATGCTAAGTCTATCCGAGACCAAGGCAATTGTTACGCTGCCGAAACATTGGGAAATAAGGTAATTACGTTTTACCTGATAAATAATCGCAATTAGACCCGTTTAATATACAACTGTGTATGTCACGTTCTATGTTATTCCGTTTGGACGTTATTACGCATTTGAGTAACAAATATCCAAACATCTTCACTTCATTATCAACCAATTATGTCTCCACCGAGGGGAATAGGTCTCTACCCTAAGGAAGGTATAGGCCATACTCCACCACGGGGGCTAAGTCCGGATTAGTTGAGGGCATCTTCACATCTTCTTTTTTTTTTCTTCAGGCTATATTATGTAGTCCACTGCTGGACATAGTCCTCAAATACTATCACATAATTATTGAATAAACTGCCACTATGCCGGACGACGCAGCGGAACAGGCCCTCCATCAGATGGCAAGATTGAAACGGGGGCCATGGTCTGGAATCCCCACGAAGCAAAGTCCATTCTTATGTTGGAAAAGTTACAAAAAGCGTTCCTACGTTTCCTATACAAGAGAAAATATGGGTAATACCCTTTCCTGTACCCAACTCAATTTCTTTGCGGCATGCTTGGGTTTAATATCCTCAAGGTCCGCCGCAATTGTGAGCAGCCGTATGATCCGCGGAGAGGGTGACTGCTCTGAGCTTACGCAACGGGCCTGTAGGCTATCCGTACCAGACAACTACTTGCGTGCCCGTAGCCCCACATTGTTATCAGTGCCCGCGGCGCGCACAGTCTCCCGCGCCCACTCTCCACTCGTGTGTGCGCTCACGTCCCTCAACGCCCTCTTGAAGTCAGCACCAGAGTGTGATCTGTTTGATGACCGGCTTACAAGTGTAGCAGAGGAATGTTTGAAATATTGTGAACGTGATGAATGAAAGGGCGTCCTATTTGTGATTATTTGATTTACTGTTCATTTTTGTACCTATACAGTTCAAAATTTTATGTTTTTCAGTTCTCATTGATGTTGTAACTAACGAATTGCCTAAAATACTTGTTTATACTTTGTATGTATGAATTCCTTAACGCAAAGGTTTTCACTGTAATGTTATGCAATTTAAATGAATAAATAATAATGGCATGACGACTTGGAAGCCAATCCTCACTTCATTAGCCAATAATTCGTATACGAATCTAAGGCTTATGACTTGGTATTCTACATAAAACGTCGAGCGACAACGAAAATCTGTATTCTGAACTCCATCCTAGATTGAATTAGAATGAAAAAATAAATGTCTGATGACTCTGTCGGATACAAACCACGGGGTGGGCAGCAGCGCCCACTGCAGTACAATTCCACCAAACTGCGATCCCCAACGCGCATGCCCAGCATGGGTTTTATGGGCACTACCCCCTAATGATGGCACAACCTTGCGTTAGTCAGGGGAGGGCTGTGTCCAGCAGTGGACTAATAAAGCCTGAGGAAGAAGAAGACTGGTAAGTAATCATATCTTTATGCGACAAATGTCTAAGCGTTCGAATATTTTGCGTCTACGCTTTCAATTCGCATGGGCGAGAATCAGCTCCTTGGTTGCAGTGGCGGGGAGTCTCTGGATGTGAACGGCACGTGACTATGAACTTAAAAGGCGTTTGTCCTGCAGTGAGCGTCAAATCGCTAATCATGATGATGATGATTGAATTAACTATATAGACAGCCGCTAACAGAAAAGTTTAGGCCACCATCAATTACGACGGCTTGAAAAATAAACTCAACTCTGAATCTCTTGCAATTATAAAAACCTATTTCTTCTTCAGGCCATATTATGTAGTCCACTGCTGGGCATAACCGTCCCCTAATGAGCGCCATAGAGCCCTGTCTTCAGCTTGCCTGGTCACCTGGTCGGAGGGCGTCCTACACTACGTTTGCCGAGACGCGGTCTCCACTCAATAACACTATTTATTTAAATTTATTCAAGAAAACCTATTTAGAGGCTAAAAATTCCACCCATGCCGGGACTCGAACCCGCGACCTCTGGCTAACCGTGCCAGCGCTCTCCCAACTGACCTAATGGGCGACTAACCGGCATCATCGACTAAGGGACACAAACCGGGGGGTGGGCAGCAGCGCCCCTGCAGTACTATGCCACTGAACAGCGATCCCCAACGCGCATGTTCAGCGTGGGGATTATGAGCATTACCTCAATGATGGCACAACGTGTTGCGCTTATTAGGGGAGGGCTATGTCCAGCAGTGGACTAGTACAGCCTGACGACGAATGTCTCTTGCAGTTATTTTTCAATCTCAACAGCTCGAGGCATCCCGAGTAAGCCCCTCGGACAGTGATTACGTCGCCGCCAACGATTTGCAAACTTATCTACATAATAATGAAACTTGGCAGAGATTCATAACCGACTGGTAATGGTTTTAGAGGGTGCATTAAGGGATCTGAAGGGGTGCATTCTGATTTGCAGATTGCTTGAGAGATATTTGAAGACTGAGATAGATTGCTTGTAGGTTTCTTGTGTGTAGAAGTCATTTGAAAATTTGTCGTGGTCCATGCGGAAACATGGACCGCATTGTATATATATAAGTTTGTCAAAGTTTTTCCTTGAAGGCACCAGCCCAGCAATAATAAGAACTGTAAAAGCTGTAAGAACTAAGTGTAAATATGTGGTAGAATTTTGTTCGTAGATTTAGATGAAGCAGACATGCTCACCTATATGAACAAAGCTTCTAAATAATATCTTATAAATAATAAATAGCTTCTAATAATGACAGATAGATAGATAGAATATTCTTTATTGTACACAAAAATTACAGTTACAGAAATTATATAAAAAATACAGTAAGTACATACTGTATTTTTTATATAATTTCTGTAACTGTAATTTTTGTGTACAATAAAGAATATTCTATCTATCTATCTGTCATTATTAGAAGCGGCGGCCTTATTACTAAAAGCAATTTCTTCCAGGCAACCATAGACGGAGACATGAATGAAATTTGAGACGGGTAGTCGGTGCAATACAGAAATATTGAAATTAGGAATTCAATGAAATTTATATAAACTTACTTAAACCACATACATAAATAGTTAAATTAATAAATAATTAAGATACACTATTTTTATTTTTAATGCACTAACCCGTGCTAAGGAAAAAATTTAAAAACCTATTTAGAGGCTAAAAATTTCACTCATGCCGGGATTCGAACCCGCAACCTCTGGCTATCCGTGCCAGCGCTCTACCAATCGAGCCAATGGGCGACTCACGGCATCAGTGAAATTTCGAACCTCTTTACACTATTCTCTGTATTACGTACAGGCAGCGACATCTGGCTTAAGCAAATTGCATCACTTACAGCCCCGACTACCTACTTTGCAGTTAGGTTTTACATCGGAACGATATCACTGTACCCACATGATTACACTATTTTTAGCCTCTAAATAGGTAATTAAGATACAGATACATACTAATAAATTAAAAATATAAGGGAAGAGGAAATAGCACAATGTACCTACGTAATAGTAACTGCATTATTTATTTATTGAAAGGTAGTATTCCTTCACTCTATACTTAAATATCGCAGATGAAGGAGACTGTCTTATAAAAAAGATAATAAATGAAGTTTTAAATAAAAAAAAATTCGTGGTAATTGCATTTGTTTACTGTGAAGAAAATCGCGGCAAGTAAGTCCAAGAATTACATATCTATTTAAAACATATTTTATTTAAGCGGTGGTAGCCCAGTGGGTAGAACAATGGATGCCGAAGCGTCAGACCCCAGGTTCGATATCCAGTGTGGGCATGTACCAATAACTTTGTCCTTTACGTTCTTCTACGTTATGTACATTTGTGAAATTATAGTAGCAATGCCATTCGCTAACGGTGAAGGAAAACATTGTAAGGATACCTGCATGTCTGGGAGGTTCAAATATCTAAGCGCTTGAAATTTTCAATTAAGAACTCGTTTCTTAACTGAAAATCAGAGGTCGCGGATTCGAATCCCGGCATGGGTGAAATGTTTAGCCTCTAAATAGGTTTTTTAAATTTGTCCTTAGCACGGGTTAGTACATTAAATATAAAAATAGTATAAACATGAAATTTTTTTATAAACAGATGGACAGATAGACGGATGGACCTGAAAAAACTGTAGGTTTCCTTATCGTCTACGGACCCTAAAAGACTTGAAGAAAGGTAGTAGTCGTAATATATATATATATCTATTTATATAAAATATATATATATATATAGTTATAAACCCTGTAGTTATAAATTTATAAAAAATCACATATATATATATATATATATATGTGATTTTTTATAAATAGATATATATATATATATATATATATATATATATATATATATATATATATATATATATATATACAGGGTGTCCCAAAAATCAACGTCAAGCCGAAAACGGTTAATAGGCCAGGTGGCCAGGTGGTATATATATATATTATATGTGATTTTTTATAAATTTATAACTACAGGGTTGCCTTTAAATGTGTGATATCTCTCTAGTAAAACTTCTTAACTCGTCATCGCGTCAGACCTCTGGCCATGCGAGAGGTCCCGGGTTCGAACCCCGGCTGGGGACAAAAAAAACCCCAGGTCTTGGATGTTTACATGTTTGTGATGTCGCTGTTTCTGGTTCCCACGACGTATCCTAGTATGGAGCTAAAAGCCATGTATGTGCCTGTTTCTAAATGTTATTTTATTGCTTCTGAGAGAGATAACAGAGACATTTTTTATAAAATCCGGGTGTTTTGGAAGAGTCCAACCATAGATAGATATTGAATGGTAAATTACATAACATAAATTAAAAGTATACATAATCCTTAAAAAAGGTTTATTATTTACCTGGCCAGTCATTTTATAACTTTTCACTGGGCAGCGAGCGACGCATTTAATTAAAAACAAAATGGAGGTAATGAAAATAAAAGCCTATTGGGCGGAAGCGGCGGCCAATGACTGTCATGAAACTATACGGACTTCCATTAATGAGATCTGTGTGTGGTACAGTTTATATTACTGTATTCGGATGGTTTCGGTTGAAATGAGCTATTTGTTTAATTTTAATTGATTAACAACTTAGTAGCAATCATCATCAACCTCATGATCATCATCATCATCATGTATCATGTGGGTACAGTGATATCGTTTCGATGTAAAACCTAACTGCAAAGTAGGTGGTCGGGGCTGTAAGTGATGCAATTTACTTCAGCCAGATGTCGCTGCCTGTACGTAATACAGAGAATAGTGTAAAGAGGTTCGAAATTTTACTGATGCCGGTGAGTCGCCCATTGGCTCAATTGGTAGAGCGCTGGCACGGATAGCCAGAGGTTGCGGGTTCGAATCCCGGCATGGGTGAAATTTTTAGCCTCTAAATAGGTTTTTAAATCGTTATCGTTATCAACCCTTGTATGTCCCCACTGCTGGGGCACGGGTCTCTTCCTGCATCGCAGGAAGGTTAGGCTCGTTTTACATACTCGTATATAACTTGGTCTACAATATAATGTAAATAATTTGGTCTACAATATTGGATTCATATCCATCTTTTTGCCCTATGGAAGATTTCTGACTCATAGTTTTGACTGCTAAGCAGGTATTATATTGAATCTTGAAGGAGTCTGCGCCTCATCATCATCAGTCCACTCCTGCCCACGGCATTTTCCGTTCAGTTCAACATTCAGTTTCCGTTTCTACTTTTCCATCAATGATTGTCTGGAAGAAGTTACTTTTAGTAATAATGCCGCTACTTGTACTGTACTGTAATTTTTTAAGTCCAAAGAATATTCAATATATCTTCTAAAACTAGTTAAGAATAAAAATCAAGATGAGTTGGAGAGATTGCGAGAATTCCGACGATCTAAACGTTGCATTAACACCATAATTAGTACCGAAAGACCCAATATCTTCAAATAACTACCCGCACGCCTAATAACCAGCCCATAACCGGCGCAAGCAAGTGCTAAATTTGCATGAATCAGGCGGATCCACTGCAGATAAGCTCATTAGTCTCGCCGGCGCCATTATTCAGGCGAAACACGACGCTATCGACGCGTGAATTTTGCACAAGTGGCTAATTTGCGCGCGGCGTCATGGGTTAAGTGTTGTTTAATTAGGTGAATATTTTGGCCTAGTTTTTGTTTTAAACTTTAGTTTCATTTATTAGTTAGCAACTCCGAAAAAGCTTCCGGTCAAATGGTCTTCTAGCTAATACCAAAGAGTAAGCAAACGCATTAAAAGATAATTATCATAATAAGACCCTGTAGCTTAGTGCAAACAGCGCTTAGATGTATGTTACAATATAATAAAAGAGATTATCTTTAGTTTCAGTAATATGTGTAAACGTGTGTGTGTGTGTGTGTGAATTAGACGTATATAATTTGTACGTAAACCTACAGTTTTAAGAAGCAACTCCATTTGTATGTATGACCTTTAGGTACAAACACGGCCAATTTGTAGCCAAGTTGAAGCGAAATCTATTTTCAAATGAAAATGTATTTTGCACTAAATAAATCATGATGATGAGCGCCGGCAGACCAGTGGGTTGAACAATCACGTTCGAAACGAGAGACCCAGGTTTGATGCCCAGTGCGATTGTGAAGTTACAGTAGCATTACTTATTAGCATTAGTTAATCCAGTTTATGTCATAAATGACTCCTTTATTTATATATAAAAAGACATAAAATACCTATAAAAAAAAATAGTAAATATATAGTATAGTACCCTTGAATCTATCAATCGCTTTGTAACAAACGTCTAAACTTCGACAGTTTTCCTAATTAGGTATACTTAAATTGTCTATGAATAGCCTAATAAATACCGGCTATCGTGTCAACCCGACAGTACACGACTCAATGGTATCATCAGGTGAGTGTGCAAAATTGCGATCCGACTGTACAATTGTTGTACAAATTTATAGAGCTGCCTCGACGGGGGACCGTCCACAAAAGGTACATTTACATAGTAAATTAAAGGGCTACGGAGGGCTACGGCGTAGCTGTGCTACGGCGTAGCTTCGTGGCTCCATGTGGGAACGGTCGGAAGGTTCGGTGCATTGTAATATGGCAAACTTTCTATGTAGGTACTTCGATGAAAACTTGAGGCTTAGAACACATTAGGATTTATCACCCTGCGATATTTTCCGAAAGAATCTGTGCGTTAAAATATAATATGGAAAATGTATGAAGGTGCACGCAGTTGCGGAAAAAATCGCGCCAAACTAATACCCAACTCAGTCAGTACGTGATTTCTATATGTGATTATGTAAATATTAATAGAGCTATTTACTTATAAAGTTACAACATTAAAATATCGTTATCGTTATCAACCCATGTATGTCCCCACTGCTGGGGACGGGTCTCTTCCTGCATCGCAGGAAGGTTAGGCCATACTCCACCACGGGGGCGGGTTGGTGGAGGATTGTAAGACAGTGGATTTTTTAAGATTGCTATAAATTTATTTGTAATAAATGTTTTTATACTATTTTTATTTTTAATGCACTAACCTGTGCTAAGGACAAATTTAAAAACCTACTTAAACCTGGTCGGACTTTTCCGATATAACAACACCCGTAAGTAAATCCGGACTAAAAGTCTACAATGTGTTGTGCTTACGAAAGTTTTAGTTCAAAAACCTAATTAGAGGCTAAAAATTTCACCCATGCCGGGATTCGAACCCGCAACCTCTGGCTATCCGTACCAGCGCTCTACCAATTGAGCCAATGGGCGACTCACCGGCATCAGTGAAATTTTGAACCTCGTTACACTATTCTCTGTATTACGTACAGGCAGCGACATCTGGCTTAAGCAAATTGCATCACTTACAGCCCCGACTACCTACTTTGCAGCAAGGTTTTAGATCGTAACGATATCACTGTACCCACATGATTATACTGTTTTTATTTTTATTTTTATTGCACTAACCCGTGCTAAGGACAAATTTAAAAACCTATTTAGAGGCAAAAAATTTCACCCATGCCGGGATTCGAACCCGCAACCTCTGGCTATCCGTGCCAGATGTCGCTGCCTGTACGTAATACAGAGAATAGTGTAAAGAGGTTCGAAATTTCACTGATGCCGGTGAGTCGCCCATTGGCTCAATTGGTAGAGCGCTGGCACGGATAGCCAGAGGTCGCGGGTTCGAATCCCGGCATGGGTGAAATTTTTAGCCTCTAAATAGGTTTTTAAATAAATGTTTTTAGTATGTCTTAATGATTTGCTATGCTTATACATAGTTATATATTAAAAGGGTCCAATCGCGATTATTTATTATGTAAAACATTACCTTAATTACCAACGTTAACATTTACATTTTACCGAATAACAGATTGCGGTTAGAGCCATTGAATACATTACTATGAATTTTTTTTTATTGAATAAACCTTTTGTTATTCTCTATTAAGTGGTCCTGGTCAGTGGGCGGGCTGAAGTTGTAGTGTGGTTACATGGGACAACCATTTTGCTAGTACCCCGTTCAGTTTATGTACAGTTAGCTGTCTGGACATGCTTTTTGATCGATGCAACAGTAAATATGTTTTTTTATGTATCCTATCTGTTTATAATCAGCCCTCATCAACCCACTACTGGGCATAGGCCTCCTTTTCATTGCGCCATTCTTCACGGTCCTTTTTTTTTTGTTACCTAGGAGAAACCCCAATTACGGGTACCACCGGCTCGAGGGAGCACAGTGGTTATGTCGGACTCCCCGCCTTGAAAAGAGCGGTATACCGACTAAAACTCCTGGGGTGTTCCTCCGCACCGCAAAGGACGGGGCCACGGGGACGCTTACGCACACTTCCGCGACCCCGTCTGCGGGCGACCTTTCGGGCACTCCTTCGGCGGCGTCCCTGCCCCGACCACAGGAACAGGGCGAGGGAACGCCGCATCTCTTCGTTGGAGCGCATAGGGGCCAAGTGCGATAGAACTTGGCCCCCACACGCCCCAACGCGCCGCCCCCTCCATCCCATCGTTACATGGACCAATAGGATTAGAGGAGGGCAGCGCACCTCCTCGTTGGGGCGCATGGGGGCCATTGCACGGTTGGCCCCCACCCGCTCCACACACGAGGCCCGTCGCGTCACCCACCTGCGCCTCTCTGAAAGCAGAGAAGGCGGTGAGCGACCGCGCGGGCCCCCACCGTGCCAGAAGGCACCCTCGGAACACGCAAAGGCGCCCTCCGGCCCGCCGGGATGCAGGCGGACTGGTCCGACTGGTACGAGGCGCGCGCGCTTTCGCGCAGCGGCGCCCCCCCTATCGGTTCTTCAATCGGTTGGTCGCCTGGGTCCCGCTCCACAAAGTGAAGCAGGGCCCACGCGACCCCTCCCGCCAGATTTTTCGCCGCTGGCCAGCAAGATCCCATAAAGAGAAGTTACTGACCAGCGCCCAGGGTGCACCGGCCCTTACCACTTACCCATCACACTGGTTCAAGATGAATCAGTAGGAACGGAAGCGGAAGGGCACACGGGGAGGTAATCTGGCATCGCACCCCATTCTTCACGGTCCTGTGCTAACCTGATCCATCTCTGACCCGCAACCCTCACGATGTCTTCTGACCATCGTGCCAGTGGTTTGCCTACCAACCTCCTTCCCTTCCTTGGCCACCACTCCGATACTGCCCTGGTCCACCGGCCGTCTTCCCTTCTAGCCAAGTGTCCCGCCTATCTCCACTTTAAGTCTGTGATCCGCTCACCAACGTCTTCGACCTTGGTATCCTATTTCCGTCGTAATGCAAAGCAAGGCTTTCACTCAAAGAGAGAGATTATCAGCCAAATTTACATGTGTCGATATCAAACCTTTGTATGTCCCCACAGCTAGGGCACGGGTCTCGTCCTGCATAGCAGGAAGGTTAGGCCATACTCCACTACGGGGACCAAGTCCGGGTCGGTGGAGGATTGTGAGACAGTGGCGAATCTTACTGTCGGAAGTTATAAAGCCGCCTATAAGGCCTCTGACATGGCTTAGCGACTGCCATTACATGACAGCCGGCGCCAACGGCTTAGCGTGCCTTGCGAAGCACGGAAGAGCTGGGAAAAGTGATTGGTCCCAATCACTCGGTTCGACTAGGCCACGACCGCTTCAGGTGTGCCCACCGCGAATTACAAATTTCGAGTGCTGAGGTATTTGAACACCTCAGACACTCAGTTTTCCTCACGACCTTTTCCTTCGCAGATAGCGTGTAGTAGTGCTACTTTATTTTAGCAAATGTACATAACTTATAAAACAAAGTCATTGGTACATACCAGTATTAGAAACCACGGCATCCCGGTTGAGAAGCCGACGTTCTAAGGCTTCGCTGCCACCGTTTCCTAAAAAAGTATAACTAAATTGACATTTGGGTTAATATATACACATTTTTCATGCACTAACCCGTGCGAAGGACATTTTTAATAACCTGTTTAGAGGCTACAAATTCCACCCATGCCGGGACTCGAACCCGCGACCTCTGGCTAACCGTCCCAGAGCTCCCCCAACTGAGCTATTGGGCAACTTACCGACATCGGTAAAATTTAGGACCTCTTTACAATACTCTCTGTATTACGTACAGGCAGCAACATCTGGCTGAAGTAATTTGCATCACTTACAGCCCCAAGTACCAACTTTGCAGTTAGGTTTTCATCGCAATGATATTGTGTACCCACATATTTTTTTTTAATGCACTAACCCGTGCTAAGGATAATTTTTAAAACCTATTTGGGTTATTGATAAGAAAATAAATCCTAAAACACAAAAAGTTTCTTAACCAATATTTCCAATAACTTTATCTGCCGGCCAACCGTACAGTTAAACGCCGATCATTCCATTTGCACCCGTTATCTCGTTGCAATCATGGAATCATTGAATCCATCATCGGCCAATCAAAACCCTACTGTAACGCTCGCATCCGACGCATCCAGTCGGGCTGCATTTAGAACTAATGAATTTTCGAATTTGTATGAAGATATGTATGTATTTAACATTTAACATTTACATACAGGCACATACATTGCTTCTGGCCCCACACTAGGGTACCCTGTGTCGCGGGAACCAGAAACAATGTCATCACAAACATGTAAACATCCAAGACCTGGGTTTTTTTTTGTCGCCAGCCGGGGATCGAACCCGGGACCTCTTGCATGGTAGGCAGATGCGCTACCGCTGCGCCATTGAATGTATATACTTAAAATCAGCCTTAAATATGTTATTTTTTTTAGTTATACTCTATTTACGCCCCACTGCAGGGCGCCTGCTTTTCTCAGAAATAGATAGTAGAGGTGTTATTAGCACGCGTGTCTACCGCTTACTGGAAATTTTAAGTGTTGAAATGAAAACTGGAAATTGAAAGTTTTGAATACTTCGGACAATCAGGTTTCCTCACGATGTTTTCCTTCAAGGTAAGCAAGTGGTATCGTTACTATAATTTTACAAATCTGCATCACATAGAAAACAAAGTCTTTGGTACATGCTGAGATTCGAATCTACAACCACTAGATTGACAACGCGGTGTTCTACCGCTACGCTACCACCGCTATACTCTTCTCTATGAAGAGAAATTGTCTCTACGTAATACAGAGAGTATTGTAAAGAGGTTCGAAATTTCGCTGATGCCGGGTAGTCGCCCATTAGCTCAGTTGGGAGAGCACTGGCATGGATAGCCAGGGATCGTGGGTTCGAGTCCCGGCATGGGTGGAACTTTTAGCATAATCGCCTAGGGGCATTCAGTCGGGCTGTTGATTGTCAGGCACCATATTTATGTTACGACATGTAAAACTTTGCTTGCGCGATGCAGGAATGTTGAAATGTAAGTATGCACACTTCCCCCCCTCGTTTATAACGTCCATATTACCACTTCAAGTGTTGGCTGGAAGAGATTTCTTATGAAATAAGCTCGCTGGACCAGGGCAGTATCGGAGTGGTGGCCAAGGGAGGGAAGGAGGTTGGTAGGTAGACCACCAACATGATGGTCAGACGACATCGTGAGGGTTACGGGTCAGAGATGGATCAGGTTAGCACAGGATTGTGAGGAATGGGGTGCGATGCCAGATAACCTTCACGTGTACCCCTCCGCTTCCCGTTCCATCTGATTCCATGAACCAGATGGAGGGGCAAGTGGTGGGGTCAGTGCACCCTGAGCGTTAGTCAGTAACTTCTTCTTGTCGGATCTTACTGGCTAACGGCGAATAATCTGGCGGGAGGGGTCGCGTGGGCCCTGTTTCACTTTGTGGAGCGGGACCCAGGCGACCAACCGATTGAAGGATCGACTGGGGGGGGCGCCGCTGCGCAGAAGCGCGCGCGCCTCATACCAGTCGGACCAGAGTATCCGCCGGGTCGCGGAGGGTCGGGGGACCCTCCGCCTCCATCACGGCGGGCCGGAAGGCGCCCTTGCGTGTTCCGAGGGTGCCTTCTGGCACGGAGGGGGCCCGCGCGGTCGCTCACCGCCTTCTCTGCTTTCAGAGAAGCGCTGGTGGGCGACGTGACGGGCCTCGCGTGTGGGGCGTGTGGGGGCCTGGATGCCTTGGCCCCCATGCGCCTCAACGAGGAGGTGCGCCGCCGTCCACATCTCATCGACCGGGTCGCGATGGGGTGGAGGGGGTGGCGCGTTGGGGCGTGTGGTGGCCGAGGTCTTTTGCACTCGGCCACTATGCGCTCCAACGAAGAGATGCGGCGTTCCCTCGCCCTGTTCCTGCGGGCGGGGCAGGGACGCCGCCGAAGGAGTGCCCGAAAGGGCGCCCGCAGACGGGGTCGCGGAAGTGTGCGCAAGCGCCCCCGTGGCCCAGTCCTTTGCGGTGCGGAGGAACACCCCAGGAGTTTTAGTCGGTATACCGCCCTTTTCAGGGCGGGGAGTCCGTTATAACCACTGTGCTCCCCCGAGCCGGTGGTACCCGTAATTGGGGTTTCTCCTGGGTGAAAAAAAAAAGGATTGTGAGGAATGGCGCAATAAAAAGGAGGCCTATGCCCAGCAGTGGGTTGATGGGGGCTGATTATAGATAGAAGCTCGCCATGTACACTTTTTTATTTTTATGATTTGTGCATTCTTTCATTAGGGACACAAACCGAGGGGTGGGCAGCAGCGCCCCCTGCAGTACAATTGCACCAAACTGCGATCCCCAACCCGCATGCCCAGCGTGGGGCACTAACCCCCAAATGATGGCACTACCTTGCGTTATGGCGCTCATTAGGGGAGGGCTATGTCCAGCAGTGGACTAATAGAGCCTGAAGAAGAAGAAGTGCTTTCTTTATGATTTTTTTGTGTGCAATTAAGTATAAAGTAAGCATGCGCGCAGAGATGACCGTTTTCACTCGTTTGCTCTATTGGTGTAAATGCTCCTACGGGGCTCGCAGCCTCAATATGTAAATTGGTTGAGACCTTGCCGGATAGCCGGTTAGGCTAAGCCGAGTATGCTGCTATACGTTAAGTGTCCATCTACTGCAGTTTAGCTTTGACGACCTTGTCAGTTAACTATTCATCTTCCATTCATCTATTCCTATTATTACTCTTTATTCATTTTTGTCAGTTTGTCAGTACGAAATTGCTTTTAGCAATAACGCCGCCAATTGTACTATATTCATTGTAATTGTTGTTTTTCGCGTGTACACTAATAAATAATATTCTTATCCTATCTTATCTTATCTTATCCCTAAGTGTTGCATTGCAGTGGAAGAGAGCAGCAAGAGATAGGGATCGCTGGACTTATTTGGAGACTAAGCACACTAGGTTTTATATTCAAATTTTCACCTTTAGTCATAATAAGAAAAAATACCCACATGCAATTTATTAGTATTTTAAAATTTAACCCGACTCCTTGTGCTGTTTTTAATAAATATTTTTTTTTGGTAACAAAGGCTGTTTTTTGTTTATACGAAGTGACCTAGCAACTTTACAGGGTGTCATGTAGAACAAGAATTATTTGTACTATTACTAAAAAGTTGTTGTCCTTTCCAGTGTACAAAGAATAATATTATTATCTTATTTTTTTAACCAGGATTATGATTATGACTATTTATTTATTTAAACGACCTCTGTGGCGCAACGGTAGCTTATCTGCCTGCCATGTGAGAGGTCCCGGGTTCGATCCCCGGGTGGGGACAAAAAAAACCCCAGGTCTTGGATGTTTACATGTTTGTGATGTCGTTGTTTCTGGTTCCCACGACACAGGGTATCCTAGCGTGGGGCCAGAGGCAATGTATGTGCCAGTAAGTAAATGTTATGTTATGTTCTATTTATTATGATAATATTTTTAAGTGAACAGGTACAAAAGCATCTGGCAAGTTGATTGTGCATTGGTACTATCCATTGATTGATAAATTTTATTGTAACAAATTTTTCAATCAACGACCCATTAGTTTGTCTCTAAGTATATAAGCCCATTTAATTATTTATCTAATAACTTAGCGCATGTCATCCTTAGAGCAAAAAAAGCGTTTTTTCTACCGCTTTGAGTCTGCCCGGTATGGCCACCAGGCCTGTTCATTGCCCGGGCAACTATCCGGTTATCTGGCCCTCTGTTAAGCTGGCGTCGCTGTTAAATTTAACGATAACGCTTTGGCCGGCCGATAGCTGGCAGGTGTGCGGACGGCCTTATCTCGGGTGGGCCTACTCAGATACGTTTTACTCAAAGCTCCAACTCAAAGTGTTTATATCTATAATAAAAAAATGAATCACTGAATGTGTTGGTAAGCGCAAATCTCGAGAGAAGCTGAACCGATTTCGCTGATTCTTTTTTTTTAGAATATTCATTGAAGTACGGAGATGGTTCTTACGGAGAGAAAAAAGAGAAAAAAATTAAGAATCGTACGAACTGTTCGGCGGTACGAAGTTCACTCTGTCCATGTTTTTTGTAGTCAGTCGTGTTTGGGTCCCACTTCTGGGCAAAGGCCTGCCCCGTGAGCTTTCACTCCTCCCTGTGTTGAGCAGTCATCTACCATCCGGAAAAGAAGATCGTCCCACCATCACTGCTTTGGCCGAACACGTCTGCGATATCCGGATAGAAACTATATGTCTATCTGTCTCCTATGGATAAGAGACAGATAGGCATGTGACGGTGCAAACCTCTTCATACCATTTTTATTTCTTTTTCTATCTATCATTTTCAAATATTTAAATTACGTCACACATTCTTCGATTTCCCTGATTTTTAATCACTACTACTTTACCCTTTGACCAGATCTGACTTTTTTACCTGCTTCTCCGTTTATCCGTTTTTATCCAGTTTTCTGTTTTATTAAAATATTATACTAAATCTACAAATAAAACCACACCTGAAGTCATTCGAGAGTTTATTATTATTTGTAAAAATATCCTACGTTCCAGACATATAGTTTAGTACGCAGAAAATTATTTCTCATACTGAGTAGACGACTCTGAACAATTTTAAACGTTACGTGGATATGAAGACTGCATTGTCTTATCTCTTGCAATGTGCTCGGCCTACGGGCTTGTTCCCAGTTGCAACGATGGGATTTACGTAATTGTGACCCTTGGTTGACTTCTAATAGTTCAGTGAGTCGGTGACCAGAAGAAATAACAATGAGATTAGCACTTAGCCGTGAGATTGGCTCAGTTTTTTTATTATGATAGGTCTGTTTCTAGCTAATAGAAACAATTGAGATTAAATAGAAACTATTGGGGATTTTTGTAAGAGTCTTCGTCTAAAAAGACTGATGTATTATGCCTATTTTTTCTCCAAATGGTCTTGACTTTTAAATAGACGCTAAGTTTATTTTGCAAATTTTACTAAGTCAAAGTTTCTGCGTAATTTTGAATAAAATACTTTGTTTGTTTGCTCGCTTCCGAATCCATTGTTTTACTCACATCGCTTGATAGTAACATGGAAGCTGCTTGAACAATTGGCTATAGATGTTGAGGTCGATTTCCTTTTCTCATGTTAATCCAGTAATTGTACACCCTGAAATCATGTTCCATCTGGGTGCATAAATACACTGCGTCCGTCCGCAGTTGACGTCCCCAGGCGGGTTGATTCTCAAAGTGACTTAATCATATACGATACGATAAGATATCCCTTATCGTATCGTATCGAACCCTTTCTAGTTCTCCACTGCCGGGTCTCTGCTAAACGAAACTATTTAAATAATATCGACACCCGATTAACATAACTAATCATTATTATACTATTTTTATTTTAATGCACTAACCCGTGCTAAGGATAAGGATTTTTAGCCTCTAAATAGGTTTTTAAATAACTAATCATTGTTAACAAATACGAAAAGTATTGTATAGAATCAGGCGTTACTTTGCGAATTACATAATAGCATTGCAAAGTGAAAATTACTTTGCCAAATTCCGCCAAAAATCCCACAAGCACCATGCGGCTAGTTAATGCACCGCCCTCTCTTCCACCTTTTCAAGCAGATGCAAGACACGAACACCACCACCGACACCAATACTTGTGTGAGAAAGCACGCGACGCGTTTCGCCTCTAACACGAGGCATCCTCAGGCTCCCAAGTGCAAGTGACAAAAAGACTATATTCTTTTAATAGGTACGTCTTGATAACGATTTCATAGTCGCCCTGTGGTTTACAAACGTTTCAGCTGTATATTTCGCGACTTTTGCTGAAGATTGTACAAAGTTTATACGAATAAAAGTTTTTAAAACGTTTCGATCTTGGTGGTACAAGGTCAATTGCTAAAACCACATGCAACGGAAACATGTGGTCTCGACGAGGTCCATAACTCTGTAACTACATGTCGTGTAGCATTAAAAAGTTAGAATTACTTTGATAAATTCCGCCAAAAATCCCACAATGCAAAATGACTTGCATTTGGGAGCCTGAGGATGCCACGTGTTAGAGGCGAAACGCGTCGCGTGTTTTCTCACACAAGTATTGATGTTGGTGGTGGTGTGTTTGTATCTTGCTTCTGCTTGAAAAAGTGGGAGGGAGGGCGGTGCATTAGCTAACCGCATGGTGCTTGTGGGATTTTTGGCGGAATTTAGCAAAGTAATTTTAACTTTTTAATGCTATTATGGATTTCCGCAAAGTAACGCCTGATTCTATACAATACATGTCGTGATCAATTCATTTATATACGTATCTTTGAGTAGAACATAGTAACCAGCTAGTACTTAGCTCTTTTTGACTCGTGCCACTAGATGGCGCCAATGCCGTGTAACACATTGCACAGATTAAGCTAAAAATAAAAGCTTACGTATAGACGTTTCACGTCAACCCACATAACATAACATGGCCTCACGCCGGTATCCCAGGCGGTTAGTCAGATACCAGTGACTGCCACTTGCCACGATCCTGACAGGTCACCTTCGCTTCATCAAGGTGCATAAGTCGTTGCATGCGCGTACGCCACTTTTATATTCCTCGTTGATCGCCTATTTGGTCGATGTATGTCCGCCTGGGACGTCCCTTACAGGCCCTTGCACCCATATTCGCAATATACATACATATATACGGGCCTTACTGTCAGAAGTTATCAAGCTGCCCATAAGGCCTCGGACACGGTTTAACGACTGTCGTTACATGACTGCCGGCACCAACGGCTTAACGTGCCTTTCGAAGCACGGAAATGCTCGGAAAAATGCCACTAGTGGTAGTCGCGTTGCGTTTACTCATCTTGCACCTGACCGGGCCCGTTGTTGCCCGATTGTGATTATGATTGATGTCAATGTGAATCAAAGTGATTGATGCCAATAACTCGGTTCGACTAGGCCACGAGCGCTTCGCGTGACAGACAACGCCTCCACCGATTCCGCCCGAGTAACTTCGAGAATCGGCCACCCGGGCCCATATCTCCAACTGTTTGCAGCAGGTGCGAAAGTTAGTTTGTTCTGCAATTTAATTAGATATGGTAATGGGACGGAGATTTCGGCTCGGTCCGAGTTCCCCGTATCCGCGTGGCTGTCCGGTTAGACGGATAATTTCCACGTGAAATTGTGCATTTGCGCCGAGTGAACGAGAGTGGAAGTTGCCAGTTGAGGCGCTACGCGGTAGTAACTAGCGCCTCCAATGGAATATAAATCGGGACTTGTCATATAATACGTTTTTATCTATAATTGAACATGAGAAATCCTTATACTATTTTTAATGCACTAACCGGTGCTAAGGACAATTTTAAAAACCTATTTAGAGGCTAAAAATTCCACCTATGCCGGGATTCGAACCCGCGACCTCTGGCTATCCGTGCCAGCGCTCTTTCCAACTGAGCTAATGGGCGACTCACCGGCATCATATAAATTTCGAACCTCTTTACACTATTCTCTGTATTACGTACAGGCAGCAATATCTGGCTAAAGTAAATTGCATCACTTACAGCCCCGACTACCTACTTGCAGTTAGGTTTTTACATCGGAATGATATCACTGTACCCACATGATTATACTATTTTTATTTTTAATGCACTAACCCGTGCAAAGGCAATTTTAAAAACCTATTTAGAGACTAAAAAATCCACCCATGCCGGGATTAGAACCCGCGACCTCTGGCTATCCGTGCCAGCGCTCTTTCCAACTGAGCTAATGGGCGACTCACCGGCATCAGTGAAATTTCGAACCTCTTTACACAATTCTCTGTATTACGTACAGGCAGCGACGTCTGACTTAAGCAAATTGCATTACTTACAGCCCCGACTACCTACTTTGCAGTTAGGTTTTTACATCGGATGATATCACTGTACCCCCATGATTATACTATTTTTATTTTTAATGCACTAACCCGTGCAAAGGCAATTTTAAAAACCTATTTAGAGACTAAAAATTCCACCCATGCCAGGATTCGAACCCGCGACCTCTGGCTATCCGTGCCAGCGCTCTTTCCACCTGAGCTAATGGGCGACTCACCGGCATCAGAGAAATTTCGAACCTCTTTACACAATTCTCTGTATTACGTACAGGCAGTACGTAATATCATATATCATATCATTATATCATTTACATACAAGCACATACATTGCTTCTGGCCCCACACAAGGATACCCTGTGTCGTGGGAACCAGATACAACGACATTACAAACATGTAAACATCCAAGACCTGGGTTTTTTTTGTTGTTGTTCCCAGCCGGGATTCGAACCCGGGACCTCTTGCATGGTAGGCAGAAAATACAGAGAATAGTGTTAAATAGTAAAATGTAGGTTTTTACTAGTGGAGAATAGTAAAAACCTACATTCTAGAACCTAGGTGAGGCTAGAACTTTAGTAAATTTTCGCTTAAAAATGGCCGTTTTTGCAAGAAACACTGCCGGAAACACTAATATTGATTTTACAAAAATAGTTAAAAACCTATTTAGAGGCTAAAATATTCACCCATGCCGGGATTCGAACCCGCAACCTCTGGCTATCCGTGCCAGCGCTCTACCAATTGAGCACGGGTTAGTGCATTAAAAATAAAAATAGTGAAATCAATATCAACAGTACTCAACACATTGCAAGCCATGCGCGTTTTAGTGACCTTAATAATTTAATTTTATGAGCGTTCCTTAATATAGTTCCCAAAGACAGCAAAGTTATTGCATTGCACACTCGTAATTATTATCATCTTGCATTATGCCGTGCTTACCAATAACATCCACATAAGATTTAACTACCCAAACTATAAAAGTCTATGATTGAACAAAGAAATCACATCATCAAAAACGCACTTTGATTTAATATGTACTAATCAGAGTACAGCGCTCGACGGCGAGAGTGGAACCCACGAATCTACGAAGTAATTATAAAACGATTTACTGCTACGCCAATAAGGCTGTCAATTAAATGCACATAAGTGTGAAGCGCTCGTGGCCTAGTGCAACCGAATGATTGGAATCAATCAGTTGAGTTAAGCAACAACAGGCGCGGTTAGGTGCAGGATGGGTGACCGTCCCGTGACTACCGCTTGTGGCATTTTTCCGAGCGTTTCCGTGCTTGGTAAGGCACGTTACCTGTTGGTGAGGGCTGTCATGTAATGGCAGTTGCTAAGCCATGTCAGGGGCCTTATGGGCGGCTTGATAACTTCTGACAGTAAGGCCCGCCACTGTCTTACAATCCTCCACCAACCTGGACTTATCTATAAAGTTTTCAATATGATTTGTAATGTATTCTGTAGCTTTTGCTGAAATAAATGTGTTTTTTCATCTTTTTCGTCTACGGGTATATTTAAAATATTACGTCGAAAATTATGGTAATTACGTTTTACCTATTCGCCATTAATTTAAAAACCTATTTAGAGGCTAAAAATTTCACCCATGCCGGGATTCGAACCCGCAACCTCTGGCTATCCGTACCAGCGCTCTACCAATTGCGCTCAATTGGTAGAGCGCTGGTACGGATAGCCAGAGGTTGCGGGTTCGAGTCCCGGCATGGGTGAAATTTTTAGCCTCTAAATAGGTTTTTAAATTTGTTCCTTAGCACGGGTTAGTGCATTAAAAATAAAAATAGTGTATTCGCCATTAACCTCGTTAAATATATAACTATATCATTCGTGTACCATAAAGTACTCTCAACACTAAACTAAGACGTGTTCGAAACGTATAGAAATGTTTCACAAATGCTTGTGTTAGAATAATCAACTGAAAAATAATGAAGCTGTGCAGACTTCATCTGAAGAAAAAAAAACTACGAGAGTAATGCAAACTCAGTCATTCCACGACACAATCCCCGAGCCGACCGTAATAATGCTCATAACATAATAAAATATGTTAAACATACATCTCCGGCTCCGCAAACATTATTAAAACAACCGAAAGCAACGGAACAAGCAGTGGTTTCGCAAAAATCGCTCGGGGACCGTTTGCCGCGTGGCATGTAATAACAATGGCTAGAAGCTTAGGTTCGACTCGTTTCGTTTATGATATTGTATGGAATCAGGCGTGACTTTGCGGATATCCACAACAGCATTAAAATGTGAAAATTACTTTGCTGAATTCCGCCAAAAATCCCACAATACGAACACACCACCACCGTCACCAATACTTGTGTGAGAAAATACGCAATGCGTATTCGTATTGCGTATTTTCTCGTATCTTGCTTCTGCTTGAAAATGTGGGAGGAAGGGCGGTGCATTAACTAACCGCAAGGTGCTTGTGGGATTTTTGGGGGAAATTTGAAAAGTAAATATCACTTTTTAATCATTTCGTTCATGATCTTACTTATTTAAGACTTACTTTGACTGCAACTCTGTTCGTGAGGAATACAGGTTTTGTGTTCATTTTTATGTAGACTATAAACGTTCCCACTGCATGCCACAGTATCTCCTCTAAACGTACTTACGAAGTGCCATTTCGATCCTGTCGTTTTCATGTAAATCGCTCCTAGTCCGGCTGCCTGAGTGATCTTAAACGATCAGGAAGGTTAAGCAACATAGGGCGCGTTCAGTGCATGGATGGGTGAGCGTCTATGACTAACGCTAGTGGTATCTTTCCGAGCGGTTCTGTGCTTTGAATTGCAAGGCACGTTACGCAGTTGGTGCCGGCTGCTAAGTCAAGTCAGAGGCCTTGGCCCCCGTGGTGGAGTGTGGCCTATACCTTCCTTAGATAAGAGACCCGTGCCCCTCGGTGGGGACATAATGGGTTGATGATGATGATGTCGTTTTTAAATAAAAACCAAACTACGTTGGTATGGAAATTACTCATTGGGGGATACTCTTGAGGCGTTTACAGCTTACGGGAGCTACACAGTGTGCTATGTAAGAATTAGATTTCTTTTCTAGGCTCCGTAAGGGGCTCTTTCAGAATTTTAGCGGTTGCAGAAGGGTTACGTTGCGCGCTAACTAGCTGCAAAAGCTTATTTTTCCTTGTAGTAACTACCACAAGGAAGCCTACAGCAGATTTAGTTCTACTTAGATAAATAGATAGAGAACACTTTTGTTGTACATAAATATGGAAATTACACTTATCAACCTAAGAGTACAGATGGCGGCCTTATCACTAAAAGTGATCTCTCCCAGACAACCTTTGGATGAACTCTGCATTAACTCTGCTGTGGGCTGATAACAACTGCCAAATATCAGCTATCTGAGGAGCTGTTAAGCTTCGTTTGCTGGCTCTTAGTCTCCACCAGAGCAGTTCTGATGCAGTTTAGGATGGCTATCAGAAACAGGGTCTGGTTGTAGATGGTTTAGAATGGCCGATGAAAAGAAAAAGTGGCACGCCCCTATGGGAGACCTTTATCTGATTTAATATGGGGGTGGAAGAATGGTTCGGTTGGTTAATTTCCTTTCAAAACCTATTTAGAGGCTAAAATTTCACCCATGCCGGGATTCGAACCCGCGACCTCTGGCTATCCGTGCCAGCGCTCTTTCCAACTGAGCTAATGGGCGACTCACCGGCATCAGTGAAATTTCGAACCTCTTTACAACATTGTCCGTATTACGTATGGGTGGAATTTTAGGCTCTAAAAAGGTTTTTAAAATTGTCCTTAGCACGGGTTAGTGCATTAAAAATTATATAATTTCCTTTGTTTATAATGTTCTTGCCTGGTTACCATAGCACAGAAAATCCTTATTTGGAACCAGGGCAAGTGTAAAAAGTATGCAACCTCCTTGCTACTTGAAACTTATTCTTTTTCTATAAGACGTCTTTGGTTTTTTCTTCCTGTAAAAAATATATTTGCGCAAGCAACATGCTATTGTAAATATAATTCTATTGAAAAGTCGTCGCATTTATTCTGCGAGGATTTGCAAAAGAGATAAATCTCTCCAGATGTTGTTGTGTGGAAGTTGTTTGGTCATATTAATTAGCTTATTATTTATTCTCAGTCAATATCAAATTATATATACCATACACCATATACACCATATAACTCCTCTGAAATTGCTTCACCGATTTTCTCGGTGAAACGGTTTTGAGGAGTTCGAAAAAAAAACTGTGACACGAGATTTTTTTTATACCATTATTATTTATAACAGCAAGGCTCGCAACTGGCTCACAATCCTCCACTAACCCGGACTTGGCCCCCGTGATGAAATATGGGCTAACCTTACTGCGCTGCAGGAAGAGACCCGTGCCCCAGCTGTGGGTACCTCACTATTTATGATCTCGTACTCTTCCACTGCTGTATGGACGATGGCAGAGACAGGATGCAACTGTTTATCTGTTTGTAACATTTTGTGGTCGCGACGTATACAATTTGTTATGCAAATGTGTCTGTCGTCGCACCGCGACTTATGATACCTCCGTGTGGGGAAATACAGCCTCCAGATAGTGGCGTTTGTGAAGTTGTGTATTGTGTTTTGTCACATTTTTTCGCGTGTGACTTATGTATAAGCTGTTGGATTCAAAGGCTAAATAAATAAGAGTATACTATTTTTATTTTTAATGCACTAACCCGTGCTAAGGACAATTAAAAAAAAAAACGTAATACAGTGTAAAGAGGTTCGAAATTTCACTGATGCCGGTGAGTCGCCCATTAGCTCAGTTGGATAGAGCGCTGGCACGGAGAGCCAGTGGTCGCGGGTGCGAATCCCGGCATGGGTGGAATTTTTAGCCTCTAAATAGGTTTTTAAAAAAGAATATTTCTTCTTCTTGCTGGTTCCAGCCACATGACTGAGAGACGTGACTATAAGGCAACTTTAAAGGATTTTAGGATTGTAAGACAAAGGCGGGCCTTACTGTCAGAAGTTATCAAGCCGCCCACAAGGCCTCTGACATGGCTTAACGATTGTCATTACATGACAGCCGGCACCAACGGCTTGGTGCCTTGCGAAGCACGAAAGCGCTTAGTTCCACGAGCCACGAGCGCTTCAAAAGTAAGCGATTTTATTTTTTTACGTGACATGACCTGTGTTGACGTCGAAGGTTTTTCTTGCAGTAGAAAAAACTTTTCATTAGCCTTTGCATCTACGTAATGGGATGAGTTGTACAGCGTCTAGTGGCATCTTCACTCACACTAGATGAGTGAAGGGACCACTCGGACGCTGCAGTGTTTGGGCCATTATTTCACATTCCGTAGGCTTGCCGAGCACCTGTACCATCCTTATCTCTACCAGCTTAGTCGTCGTGCATGTGCGAATTTGTGATGCAATACCACACACTTACGGTAAAGGAAAACGTCGTGAGGAATTCCACAACTTCAAGCCAATTGTATACGGCAATACTTAGATATGCAAGCCGTTTTATGTATTTTGTATTCTGGTGTGTATAATAAAGAGTTCTGATCTAATCTAACTTGGTTGGCTCCGCACGAATTATCTTGTCTTCTTCGTTTATTTACCATTGGGTTAATGAAGATAAATGAAAGTTTATCCACTTTAACTAACAATACTTCCTTAAATTTGGCTTACGTAGCATTTGACGGTATTGCACTATTTTTATTTTTAATGCACTAACCCGTGCTAAGGAACAAATTTAAAAACCTATTTAGAGGCTAAAAATTTCACCCATGCCGGGATTCGAACCCGCAACCTCTGGTACGGATAGCCAGAGGTTGCGGGTTCGAATCCCGGCATGGGTGAAATTTTTAGCCTCTAAATAGGTTTTTAAATTTGACGGTATTGTTAAGGATGCGGCTTCTGAAGGAGGACTTCCCATACAAACATAGTTTGATTATTATTTACTGAAGACAGTCGGGATAAAAATGAAATTTTGCCAATACAATCAGTCAGTTACACGATTGGAATCGTTCAGGATATGATGCACGTAATTAGCGCCAATCTGTCATGTCAGTATAATTATATATTAATTTTATTGCCGTTTCAAGTCTCAAGGTTGGATAGAATTTGCTTCAGTATTTCTTAATGATTCGCGATACTAAAACATAAAGGTAGTTATGAAACAGGTCTAAACGCGATTGAGCGATGATGCAGTGGGCAAGCTGCAAAAAATTAAAAGTGACTACCCACAACGATTAACTGAACTCGCCACTTTAGTCTACCTAAAACATTGTCTAATCGCATCAACTTTTCCATGCAATCAACACAGATAAGCAAATCTTTGTCTAACAGAAAAAATCAGCCCACAAAACTCCAATCACAAAGTCTCAATTTCCTCCTACGACAACGCAGTAACAATTGCGAGGCCAGAGGCACGAGAGCCAAGCCTTTGGGTCCTTCCTCAATCAGGCGGGCGGTAAGCGGTTCTCGCTTCCTCCCAGAGAGGGCGCTAGCAGCGGGCCTCGCCTCGCAATCACGCCTCCGCGCGCTTAGGCTGGGGACACACGACCCTGTTCTTATGTTTTAGAACAATAAAAGATATCTCGCTATGCTGATACTGCAGCGCTATAGAATATATGATATATAAAGCGCTCGTGGCCTAGTCGAACTGAGTGATTGGAATTAATCACTTCATCGTCATCATTATCATCGTCAGGCTATACTAGTCCACTGCTGGACATAGCCCTCCCCTAATTAATCACTTAAGTTGGAATAAATCACAATAGGCGCGATCAGGTGGAGGATAGATGACCGTAACGTGACTATTGCTAGTGGGATTTTTCCGAGCGCTACCTTGCTTCGCACGTTTCTTCACGTTAAGCCGTTAGTGCCGTCTGACATGTAATGGTAATCGTTAAGCCTAGTTTGACTTGTAACGTTCATTAAGCCGTAGTATCTGCGCTACTTTGAATAAAAACTTTTCTATCGGACCTCATGGCCGACTTGATAACTTCTGACCGTAAGGTCTGCCACTGCCTTACAATCCTGCACCAAGCCGGACTGGCCCCCATGGTGGAGTATGGCTTAACCTACCTGCGATACAGCAAGGGACCCGTGCCCCACCAGTGGGGACATACAAGGGTTGATAACAATAGTTACAGTAGCTAGCAAACCCAAGGCAATGCAAAAGCCGATTTCTCTACCGTGTGGACCTAGTCCCACGCCATCCCTGCTCGCCTATTGTAGCGAGATGTCGAACGTCGCCCTTCCGGCCTTTATTCCGAATCAAAACGTTCGCTTTGTACCACTGTCGACGCTGAATTCGCAAAGTACTAGCCTCAAACCACCCACATTTCTGGGCACTCCTCCTTTCAAACTATCAATACTAAAACAAATACCACCAGATGTTACAGCTGTCGTTTTATCAATGGCGCTTCTGGTGGTTTCGGCTGCGGAAATATCAGTGTGAATAGGAGGACCACTAGAAGGATAAGTGGTATGGCTGTAAATTTCTTTGGGCGGCGACGCAGAAGGCAATAATGGGCCGATTTTTCGAATCGGCCTCAGAGCCTAGGCGTTAGGTATCGTGCGGAATGCCGCATCGCTTCACAGTTGAGATGGTGCGTTGATTGGAATGAGACTTGGACACGTGACGGTGTTAAAACGTTTGAACACACTATTGGCTGTTATTTTTATCGTTTGATGAGCCCTGTGGCCTAAGACGTGAAACTTCGTGCTTGAAATTGCAACTTGCAATTCGGGTTATCCTATCTCCGGGCCAAAACGAATGTTTATATCAGATATCACGCGTTACTTTTTTTGACGAGTGAAGCTTTCATGAAACTATCATATCCCTCAAAATTTATGAAACAAGAAAAAAAAACACGACTCATGGGTCAAGCGTCAACTAATTAATTGAAATTTCAGTGATAATTAATGTAATAATCTTATAGAGTTAATGTAAAAGAGATTAGAAACTTGAGATTCCAGGCTCAATAGACTGTAAAATAGACGTTAATGTAGTTCATTATTACACTATATTATATCTTTATCTTCTATAATATAAAAATGAATCGCTGAATGTGTTGGTAAGCGCAAATCTCGAGAGCAGCTGAACCGATTTCGCTAATTCTTTTTTTAGAAAATTCCTTGAAGTACGAGGATGGTTCTTACGGAAAGAAAAATAAAAAAGAATCGACTGTTAGGCGGTATGAAGTTCGCTGGGTCAGCTAGTATTACATAAATTCACTCCTGTATCTCGAAAGTGCAAGCAGAGGCCGGGCGCTTATGGCGTAGTGGTATCGAGTGATTGGCATCAATCATGGGGTAAGCAACAACAGGCGCGGTCAGGTGCTTGAAGTGTGACCATGTTACGAAACAGCAATAAAAAGTCCACATTCATAACTGGTTACGAAAATTTGGTTACGAACGTGGCTGAAGGGCCCCTGACTACCGCAAGCGGTATTTTTTCCCAGCGCTTCCGTGCTTCACAAGGCACGCTAAGCCGTTGGTCACACAGCCATATGCTTTGTTAAAAGATACGAGTACAATATGGCACTGATCTTTGTGTGATGATTTCAGATATTCCTGAGTGCTAAGTGCGTGTTTTTTAACTCCTCGATCGCGTTAACGTAAACTCATATTTCTATGGCATCGAGGAAGCGCCACCTAGCGACAGGTATGGAAATTAAAATTGCTGAGTGCGAGTTGTAATGGTTTACGTTGAGAAGTGAACACGTTTACCAGCCTAAACACGAATAAACGCGAGTGCGAGTTGTACTGTGACAGCTTTTTGCCAGTTCGAACCGTTAACTTACTCATTCTCAATGCTCGATTAACGCGGTATTAAAGTTATTCGATTGGATCTGTCAAACTCGCACTAAGCACTCGGCATACTTTTCGCAAAGTACGTTAAGCCGTTGGTGCGGGCTGTCGTGCAATGGCAGTTGTTAAGCCATGTCAGAGGCCTTATGGGCGGCATGATAACTTCTGACAGTAAGGCTTGCCACTGTCTCACTATCCTCTACCAATACGGACTTGGCCCCGTGGTGGAGTATGGCCTAATTTTTCTGCGATGCAGGAAGAGACACGTGCCCAGTAGTGGGGACATACAGAGCAGAGGTCAGAGTTTGTCACTTGCCTCGTTTCTTTTACTTCATAAACATTCGTTAATCGTCCGCTTCCACGTTGCAACAACGCCGGTATAAGGTATTTTTTTATCTTATCTTTCGGTATTACATTCTCGATTGTCTGGGAAGTCCTTTGCCTTTTTACCAACATTCGCTAGATATATTTCTTTTGTCGATAAAATTTCCTTCGTGTCCTTCGATTGTTATTCCTGCTTTGTTGTCGTTTCTACGATCCCACGGGTAGGTGTCGGTCATAAAGACAGCCAAATCATTTTACAAATTATAAAAATGAATCAAAAAAAGGCCTCTGACTTAGCTTAACGACTGCCATCTACGACGGCAGCCGGCACCAATTGATTAACATGCCCTGCAAAGCACGGAACCGCTTGGAAAAATGCCACTAGTTGCCACTAATGCCTCGTTAGTCATAGAAGGTCACCCATCCATGCACTGAATGCGCTCTCTGTTGCTGAACTTTAGTGATCGTTATAGATTACTCAGACAGCCGGGGCTACGAGCAGTTCTTATTTGCTAAGATATAATTGATCTGCCCATATTGCGCGCACTAAATCCTGAACGATTCCAATCAGCTAACACTTTATAAATTTGACAGTTGAATAATAGGAATTGCTCAACATTTGCTGTGTATAATTAGGCCCTGGCTTGGTGATTCTATTTAATCGTGTAAATAAATCTTACATCGCCTTGTATGCACACTATACAAAACTGACTCAGCAAATCTGCACCGAAACATTTTTCCCTTTAACTACTTTCCAATTACGCAACCTCATAATCCCAAATGAGAGAACACTCGGCGCACGCTGAAAAGGAACAGACAGACATAGAAACCCTCGACGTTCGTTACTCCCACTCCGCCCCGTAGGTACAGACTAAGGGCATATGTGCATCTAGCCTGCTGTAGCCTATGTAAGGCTAGACCTACCGTATCGGCCGTAACACTCTCTGATAGTCCGCGCTCAGTGCTACGGCGTCCACGATCCACGGAGCACGCGACCGAATCGAGCAAAAAGTTTGTCAACTTTTCGAAAAAATCCAAAGAGGTTTGAATTTTGCACGCAACTGCGGCGAATGCGTGGACGGTCGCGCGCCGTTTTTGAATTTCGAACGCTAACTTTTTCTACTCTCGTCTCAGTTCTTCGTATGTAAAGAGGTTTTAATTGAAAGTTTTCGTAAATTGTAAGGGAATAACACCAATACAAGTAGATTTTAGGTTATAAAAGCTGCTCAGCTGGTTGTGAAAAACTAAAAGTAGTATTAGTCTGTGTAGTAGGCAGTAGTCGTACCGTATAATCAATCCAAATCTTTTAGAATCTATTAAAATTAAGCTAAAGTAGGTTTTTGTAATCAATATCAGTGTCTAAATATATTGGTGTAATAGTAAAAAGTAGTTCTTGTATACGAAGTGACATAAATAACTTTCTAAGAACTTCTTGTGCGGCGACCCAGGTGTTTGCTTCCACTGTGCAGAGGTAAGTTGTATTAAACTCAGAATAACTATGACCCAAAACTTTGGAGACCTATTATAGTTGTGTGTTTAATATATATACTTATTCATGAGAAAAAGTATAACCTTTTATTATTTATTCGCTAAAAAAAAACTTTCATTTCTTTGTATGGATATTAATCAAATTTCAAAATGAATGCATTTTAAGGTCTGAGAACACGAGGAATATAGAGAAATAAATCAGTAGGTACATGGAATCTGCATCAAGTAAAATTAAAAGACTAAACTCTTATCTAAACGCCCGATACAATGCTACGAAAATACTACCACGTGCTACGCGCTACGCGGCTACGAAATATCGTAGCGGTTTCAAACACCGCTAAGCGATGCTGACGTTATTCCTAGGAATAACTGAAGTTTCATATACGTTTTTGAGATTTAGTGCCTCTGCCATAAGACACAATTGTAAAGAAATATTAATAAGAGGCTAATACAGACTTTTGGGCGTGAAATTAAAAAATCGTGCCGCAATTCGGCTACATACAAAACGTACACACATACACACAGAAACTAGAGTTTGTCAATTGCAATGATTCTGTCAAAGCTTTTTCGTTTCATAAACAGTGATTAGTCGCAACATGCAAGCGCGCCGGTTTTGGATAGTTTTAAGGGTTCTGTACCTATAGGATTCCTTATCCTATTACTCTTATGACTCAACTGTTTGTCCGTCTACGACCAGGCTGTATCCCATGAACCGTGATAGCTAGACAGTTGTCGCAACAAATAATAAAATAAGTTAATTTTAGTTTGCGGTTTTCCGTGCATATATATATTATAATATTTTTTCTGACATTAACATTAACATTTTACATACTGGCACATACATTGCTTCTGGCCCCACACTAGGATAACCTGTGTCGATGTAAACATCCAAGACCTGGACTTTTTTTTTTGTTTCCAGCCGGGATTCGAACCCGGGACCTCTTGCATGGTAGGCAGACGCGCTACCGCTACGCCACAGAGGTCGTCAAACATAATTTTGACATATTTTTGTGCTTATGTATATTTTTTTATTTTACTTTGGACGAAACGTTTGTGGATGTATATTTTTATGTTAGTGTAAGATTAAAATAAATAAACCAAAATTTTTTTCCACATAAAATAAATATTTAATTGACAACCAGACAAAAAACGTAACTTATGCCGTTTTTCCTGGATATTAACAACGGCACAAAAATATCAGTAACTTTAAAACTGTAGGTAGCCGACATAATGTAAATACTAGAAATAAACATAAACTTTCGTTACCAAGATTAGGGCTGGCAAATGTTAATATAGTCTTCGTGGGGCGATGTTTACGTTTCAGCAATAAAATCACTGCAGATATATTTAGCTTGCCTGAAGCGCGGTTCCAAAAATGCGTAAAAGTATGCCAAAAGGGATACTATAACCACAGAGGAGAAAACTATAAGATAAAGGATTATTTCGATGACAATGATATCTTCTATTATAGCCAGTACAATTCATGACTTCTATGTTTATAATAATTATGTAAACTATTTTTAAGGTAAAAGGGAAGGTTTTTACCCAGCAGTGGGACACTATCGGGGCTACATAAAGAGAAAGATTTTGGAAATTTTTGTTCAAAATTATCTAGATTTTAAATTGGCGTGTAACTTATAACGTTCATAAAGCCACAGGTCCTGTGCTATTTTGACCCTCTTAATTGATTTGATTTGAGACACGTAAGCTCTTGAAATTTTCACAGAATATTACGCAGGGCGCCTTACAAGAATCGTGATTTTCTTGCAACAGACGCTTGAAATATTCAATTAATATTGTATAGAAATGAACACTTTCGGTACCTTTTGCGCCTTATGTACTCTGGTAATGGTACTATTCAAACGCAAGTGATACTCGGACTTGACCATTTTTTTATCTTTCGTACCGCTAGTTATCTTAGGGTGTCAATGGCAAGCCACCGTGGTGAAAGGATTTGCCAATCAGCGTTAGGAACTCGCTGGTTGTTGCCCAGGGTGCGCCAGATGTAGGTACAGTCTTAGAATATTTAATCACAATATATGCCTGGAGAGTAACGCATTATCAGATGCTATTATGTATTCTTTCTTCTGGTTGTGAAATTAAGTGTTCTTAATTTTTGTCTATGATAATGATGCACAACCTATAAAGACAGTGAATGATTATATTTTTCATCCCACCATCTCGGAAAGAGTATTTTTAATCTTCAATATCTGAGTGGAAAAGCCGTTTTTATTCTCTAGAGGATAAAGTAAATTGAATTTAGAACATCGTGTGCACTAAGTTTGTGAATTAAAAAAATATTACACTCAATTTAAATAACTGTAGCAACGTTACTTTAAAATTTTCTTAGTTATACCTTAGTATTATTTTGTTGTAATTTAAAGATTATTCTGTAATACTTACCTGTCATAATGTAGTAATTAATACCCAAACTGAAATAAAAGTGTACCTATCTTGTGATTGTGAACGTTTTTTTTTGCATTTAGTCATTTCCTCGCTGAGGTGGAATGAAAAGTTACGTGTTGCACTCAAGTGCAAAGATTTTTCACCTCGTGCTCTTTTGATTCCCTATTATCAATAAAACGTATGACTTCGAAAGCACAGTATATGAAACTGTATTGTGTCATAAGTAGAGTATTATTGAGTTGAAATCCGAAAGAATTTAAGAGTGGGTGACGTAATTTAAAATTTTCAGTTCAAAAGTGTAGTACAGAATGAAAAAAAAAAACTAAACTGGTGAACAAAGGTTACACAATTATTTAAAAACCCTATTTAGAGGCTAAATGTCGGGGCTGTAAGTGATGCAATTTGCTTAAGCCAGATGTCGCTGCCTGTACGTAATACAGAGAATAGTGTAAAGAGGTTCGAAATTTCACTGATGCCGTGAGTCGCCCATTGGCTCAATTGGTAGAGCGCTGGCACGGATAGCCAGAGGTTGCGGGTTCGAATCCCGGCATGGGTGAAATTTTTAGCCTCTAAATAGGTTTTTTAAATTTGTCCTTAGCACGGGTTAGTGCATTAAAAATAAAAATAGTATAATACACAATTGTTGTTGGTGTAATCTAGGAAAAATACGATACTGTCGTAGGTTTTTTGCATAGTATATATTTACAGGTAAGGTTTTTATCTATCCATGCATCTTTCTATAACCGTATGGAAGTTCTTGCAGTTAAAGTACTAAAATGTATACGACTTCCAAAACACCGTGTTTATATAACTATAGACTATAAGTGGTAGCTCAGTGGGTAGAACCATGACTGGCAAGCGAGAGCCCCAGGTTCGATCCCGAGTGCGGGCATGTACCAATGACTTTGTTTAATTTCAAAGTTACGTACATTTGCGAATTTGTAGTCGCAATACCACACGCTAACCGTGAAGGAAAACATCGTGAGGAAACCCGCGGCTTGGTTGGCTCCGCACGTATTGACTAGTCTTTCCTGTGGGCTAGGCCAACTGAGCTGTCAGGATGGTATAGGTGCTGGGCAAGCATACACCATCTATAAAAACCATGTCCCAGGCACTACAGCGTCGGAGTGGTCCCTTCACCCATCTAGTGTGAGTGAAGATGCCACTGGACGCGGTATAAATCATCTCATTACGTAGATGCAAAAAGGCCAATCATCATCATCAGACTATAAGTAGATAATGACAACTGTACCGTTCCAAAAGTAGCGGAACGGTAAATACTAGTTATGTATAAACGGGTCGAATTGCATTACTTATTAGGCAAAACGTAATTACCTTATTTCCCGACGTTTCGGCACAGTTGCCGTGGCCACGGGTGGACTGAAGTGGCGAGTACAAGTGGGTATATACCTAGGTTCGATTCCCAGTGCGGCCATGTACCAACGACTGTGATATATATATATAGCTATATATTAAACGGGTCTAATCATAATTATTTATTAGGTAAAATGTTAAATGCACTAACCCGTGCTAAGTGTATTAAAAATAAAAATTGTATAATCATGTGGGTACAGTCATATCATTCCGATGTAAAACCTAACTGCAAAGTAGGTAATCGGGGCTGTAAGTGATGCAATTTGCTTAAGTCAGATGTCGCTGCCTGTACGTAATACAGAGAATAGTGTAAAGAGGTTCGAAATTTCACTGATGCCGTGAGTCGCCCATTGGCTCAATTAGTAGAGCGCTGGCACGGATAGCCAGAGGTTGCGGGTTCGAATCCCGGCATGGGTGAAATTTTTAGCCTCTAAATAGGTTTTTAAAATTGTTATTACTTTTACTTTATACTTTATTACACACGAAAACACAAAAAAAAAACACAAAAATAATAATACATGTACAAAGGCGAGTTTATCTCTGTAAGAGATTTCTTCCAGCAAACCTTGGTGAGTCGGAGTTGCCTTTGTTCCCGTTTTACCTAATAAATAATCGTGATTCGATTCCATTAATATATAACTGTATATGAGCGTGACTCGTATATGAGAATCGTATATAAAACCAAGTATATGAGATACTTTTGAGTCGCAGGTACAACTTTCCAATAAATATTCTTGCTATATCATCACAATAAATCGTCAGAACGTTAATTCTAATGCAGAGAATGCTATAAATAAGTCAAGAATCGTCGCGTGGCAATTGCAGGGGCTCCAAGAGATATTGTTTAAATTTTCATAAATTACTCATTCATTTCACCCCTTCCCCTTTTGTCTACCTTTTGTGATGGTTCAGACTTGAAAAATTGCTGCAAGACTGCAATAAAATCAAACGTTACGAAAATGGTCTAGACTTCTTTTTAATCACATAAAACACGAGTATTCTTTCTTGTCCACCAGAGCACCCGATATAAAACATGTCAGACAAGATACAGGGTACAATGGAGGCTTTATTGCTAAAAGATTTTTTTTCTAGACAACCATGTTACGGAAATTTGCTAAAGGAAACGAGAGACCGGTAGTCGACGCAAATATGTCTATTAATATACTACTAATATTAATATGTTTAGGTTACGAGCTATAGTAGTCTTATACGACTCCGTTCATTAGATGATAGATTATTTATGAGCTACGTTTCTCTTACTGCATGTCACAGGCTTTCTCTTAGAGGGAGAGACTGTGAGTTGAATCACTGATTTGACTGACTAGAGAGGCGTCTCTTGGATTGACAATTATAAACACTTAGGTACGTCCACGCCTCCGATACTCACGTTTCCTCACGATGTTTTCCTTCACTTTTTTACTGCCACGATATCAACCTTTGTATCTCTTCACTGCTGGGGCACGGGTCTTTTCCTGCATCGCAGGAGAGTTAGGTTAGGTTATCGTACTCCACCACGGGGGCCAAGTCTGGGTTGGTGGAGGACTGTAAGACAGTGGCGGGCTTTACTGTCAGAAGTTATCAAGCCGCCCATACATGACAGCTTGCACCAACGGCTTAACGTGCCTTGTGGAGCACAGAAGCGCTCGGAAAAATGCCAATAGCAGTAGTCACGTAACGGTTACCTATCCTGTACCTGACCGCGCCTCTTGTTGCTTATTTCGAGTATGGCATGGTATGGTATCAACCCTTTGTACATCGCCACTGCTGGGGCTCGGGTCTCTTTCTGCATCGCAGGAATTTTTAAATATTTCGAGTGATTGATTCCAATTACTTGGTTCGACTAGGCCATGAGCGCATTTACTACCACGTATAGAATCAATTGCAATTAATGAAAAAAAATCCAAAAGCCCAAACAATTAAAAGCGTAAATGGAAAGTCGCAGATCTGTACGCAAAGCAGAACCCCTTCTGGGGCACAGCGCGAGCGGCGTGTTTACAATACTCTAATGAATATTGACATTGATTGAAATGCAAATGATAGCGATGCATTCATTTTGCACCAGGATTTTGAGCGTCTAATTCTACTAATGAATTTCGGGTATTTACCTTTATTTTAGCATTGTGACGAATTAACATTTCGCTTTATGATATTCGGGTGGCCGAAATTGTTTAATAAAAATAATCAGATTTAAAGTTGATACACTTTTTTTGTAGCCTTTAAACGTCCCACTGCAGGGCACGGTCTTCTCTCAGAGATAGAGTACGGGCTTAATTACCATGCGTGCCCACCGCGGATAGGCAATTTCAATAGCTGAGGTATAGTAACACCTCAGATGCTCAGGTTTTCTTTGACTTTTCACTGTTATAATAAATGCGATAATCAGGTTTGTCCTGAAAGGACCCGCAGAAAAGTAATGGGAAAAAGGCCTGTATCCAGCAGAGGCAGAGGCGGGCTGATGATGATAATCATCTTAAAACATCCACTGTTTAGACACAAAACAGGCACACAAATTTTAGACAATGCACAAAACATATTCATCCAGAGATACAATTTGATATCTGTGTGTTTTTCAATGCAAAAATTTACAATATATTTTCATTACAATAAATGTTCACAGGCACGTCTATTTAAATTTCTATAATATTTTATGACTTACAATAAATTACAAAAGCAGTACACAAATAAATGGAACAAACCATTGTGGAATTCAATAAAACTGCAAAGAATTTGACGCTGCTTGATCAGAGCAAACCATGATAGCTTTTATTATGACAAAAATAATTATGGAGTAAATAGAGTCGACAGGATATCTCGTAATGGATTTGTTTAAATCATTTTACTCGACGATCGGAGAAGCCAACAAGACGATTTTTCGTTACATTTAGACCAAATGAGCAAAATATCTGAAACTTCATTGTGGCCTTGCATTTAAATCCGTAATGATATTATATCCGCGGCCATTGGTATAAATTGAATTGATCTTTTGATATTAGATAAATTCACATTTTATACTATAATTCATGTTGCTATCGGAACATGAATTATAGTATAAAATAATTTATAACAAATAAATAAATAAATATTCATGGACATATTACACACATCTCGTTAGCCCCAAACTAAGTACAACTTAATGACTTGTGTTATATAGGTGCTAACTCAACGATAGATTTAATACAATAAATACATAGATAACATCCAAGACCCGAGACAAACTAGAAAAGTTCGTTTCCTAGTTTGACCCGGCCGGGGATCGAACCCGAGACCTTCCGTTTTACAGTCAGCGTGCTAAACCGCTGCGCCACCGAGGCCGACTATTTATTTAGCCAAATGTTACGGAATGTACTGTGTAATCAAGAAACCTAATAGAAAGCGGGTAAAACAAAGTATAATAGTAAAATATCAGAAAAAATGGGCAATTAAATGGTGACCACAAGAATATTACAGAATGAATGACCCGTGAGAGAAAAGTCAAAAAAAAAAAATTTTTTTTTGTGTATGTAGAATAAAATTGAAATAAAAAAACATAAAAATAATAAAAAAAACACAATCGAAAAATATGCAAAAGCATAAAATTCCAAGTAATCTTCAACATCTACGGCGGCCCCGTGTGGGCGTTAATCAGACGTGATACCGCTAGGCCGATGAGCCAGTCACTACAAAGTAATACATAAAATTTAAATTTAAAATTGAAACAATTCAATCCCGAGTTAAGTTAAGAACACATTAATGGCTAAATAAAAAAAAACGGTATATTTAAGTATAAGTATTCAATATTCATATTTGCACCAACTACCCGTCTTTTCCTTCAGCAACTCTCCATCGTAGGTTGTCTGAAAGAAGTTGCTCTAAGCAATAAGGCCGCCAATTGTACTGTATCTTTGTGATTATCTTTTTGTTTGTTTTTTCCTGGTGTACAATAAAGTATATTCTTATTATTATATTTTATTTTTTGGAATTAATAAATCTTCGTTATCAACCCTTGTATTTCCCCACTACTGGGGCACGGGTCTCTTCCTACATCGCAGGAAAGTTAGGCCATACTCCACCACGGGGGCCAAGTCCGGGTTGGTGGAGGTTTGTAAGACAGTGGCGGGCCTTACTGTCAGAAGTTATCAAGCCGCCCATAAGGCCTCTGACATGGCTTAACGACTGCCATTATATGACAGCCGGCACCAACGGCTTAAAAAATCTTGTTTCAATAATATTTTGAATTGATGTAGCATATAAACGTCCCACTGTGCGATACATGATTTCTCTCAGACAGAGAATATGAGCTTAATAACCGCGCGTTTCTTAAAAAAAATAATTATTTAGTCTCTCCGAGTATCAGAAAATTTTCCCGCGAACACGCACGGCAACGAGCATGTTTTGCTCTGATACCAATGGGTCTCATAGATTGGAGTTTGTAACGAGATAATTTTGAAAAGTGCCTTTAGAAAAAAACAAGCTAGAGTATTCGATAGCTGTTGCTAAGCCACATACATTTGGCCGCCAATTTATGTCACTGTAATTTATGTGTATAGTAAATAATATTTTATCTATCAACATTGACTTTCAACGTGCAAATAAATGAACGATTTCTGATCCAAACAGAGGCTGTCCGGTGTAAAAGCGCCCCTGGTTGCAGAGGCGAACGCTTATTCCATATAAAAATATTTGTCCAGCTTTTACAGTAATTACATCATCCCGCTCCTGCGCGGGCCTGTCTACCGTTTCCTGGAATTCTAATACGGACCCTTGTTTGCCTGGACATTAGAGTTATTGGACGATAATGGGACGATGCCGAGAATGCCGGTTTCATTTTTATTATTTTGCAGCTAAGTTATTTGAACTAGGAACACTTTGCATTTTATCATTGGGATGGTGACTCATCCGTAGAACTTTTATCACAATAGATAGGTTCTGAGTTTGATTTTGGAATTACTTTTTTAATACCGTTGGCTCCAAAACTCGTATTGCAGGGACGTATAGCGTGCGGGATGTGGGCTATTACACACTCGTGCTTTTTTTAACCGTTTCCGCACTCGTGCGTTCTCTTTCCCAACTGTCAAAATAATGTCTATTAAAAAGAAAAACCAACCATGAAGATTTTACTAAAAAAAAAATCATAGAAGTTTTTATGATTCATGCAAATACGTATATTTCTAAAAAGAGGCTATTATTTTGTTTCAATATCAGATTTAATGATTTTATTGAATGAGTTAGGTTAGGTTTCATTTCATTTCATACCAATAAAAAAATCGTACTGAAGACTGGCTGTATGAGCATAGTTCCCTTTGCCTACCAGAATGGATGAAGAAAAAAAAAACTGCTTGTATTCTTTTACGGTTAAAAATTATGAAAATTTAAATGCGCCGGGCCCTCCAAAGAAATTTTTTGCCAATACTAGTTGCTTTCAATTAAAATTAAATACATAACAGTTTTAGCAAGTCTGCAACGATTTATTGCTGAGGTCTTCAGTATAGCCGATCCACCTCTAAGCTCAGTTTCTCATTTTAATAAAGCAGCGTCATCTTTTGCTATCTAAATGAATCAGATTGATTAAACCTTTTTGAATTAAGCCACGATCGAGTTATTCTTCAAGATAAAATTTAAATATAGTGTAGAGTACTTGAACAAACATGCGATATCAACCCTTGTATGTCCCCATTGCTGAGGCACGGGTCTCTTCCTGTAGTAAGGTTAAGCCGTACTCTACCACGAGGGCCAAGTTCGGGTTGGTGGAGTATTGTAAGACAGTGGTGGGCTTTACTGTCAGAAATTATCAAGCCGCCCATAAGGCTGATGACATGGTTTAACGACTGCCATTACATGACAGCCGGCACCAACGGCTGAACGTGCCTTGCGAAGCATGGGAGCGCTCGGACAAAATGCCACTAGCAGTAGTTACGGGACGGACACCAATCTAGCACCTGACCGCGCCTGTTGTTGCTTATCTCAAGTGATTGATTCCAATCACTCGGTTCAACTCGACCGCGAGTGGTTCTAAAAATGGTGGTTATGCATTATTATTGATAAATAGATAAACGCTTCATACATTATAAGACGTTCACGCTGTGACGTCATAGTCTGATCCAAGCCAGATTTGTATCTCGCATTTTGTACCACGTGAATATAATGACTTTTTGACAGGTCACATTATACAAAGTACTATTCATAAGTATTAGTCATAGAGAGGAAAAAATACCACCACGAAAACGTTGTTACTCATCTGAGTTTAACGCCAATATGGAGTATAAGCTACTATCGCGTAAGGATTGCTAAAAAATACTATTTCGCAGTGGGCACACGTAGTAAGCCCACAGTCACGCTCTTTCTCACTGAGAGAAGGCGCCTGCGGTGGGACGTTATTACGGTAGATAAAAAATGCATAAGAATAAGCTTTATGACAACCTCTGTTTCGCAGCGGTAGCGCATCCGCTTATGAAAGGTCCCGGCTTCGAACCCCGGCTGGGGACAAAAAAACCCCAGGTCTTAGATGTTTACATGTTTGTGTTGTCGCTGTTTCTGGGTCTCACGACACAGGGTATCCTAGTTTGGGACCAGAAACAATGTTTGTGCCTGTATCTAAAGGTTATATCTCTTAACACCCTTAACAGTTCTACCTAACCTAAACGTAACGACGACCACCGAGTTCAGCGTGAACTCTACAACCAATCCATTCACCCACTACTGCAAACACTAATTTATATAATATAATACTATATCAGCTACCGACTAATGCGTTGACCCGCCCACTTGTCTTGTTGCTAATACTTTATGTTTTTATTGATTTATTCCATTATTTGCATTGTACTTCAAATATTTGTCTACCGGTTCTATTTGATGCACTCGTACTTGTCACCTAGTTACTCTACATCATAGCTATTTAGTGAAAAATATTTATGGGTTCAGGTTTAATATTGTCCTGTAGTAATTTTTTATATAAACTTTAGCCTGTTTCCCGTTTTTTTCTTAATAAATAAAATAAAAAAATAAATAAACATATCCAGTTTTTTGGCTCTACGTTCTCTCAGTTTGTCATTTCACAATTTAGTGGCGTGTCCACTTGCCGTAGGCTTCAGTGCGCGGCAGGCGCCTCGCGATGGCCTGATGACGTAATTAAAATGACACGTTGCGGAAAGCTAAAAAAAAGGTTTTTCGCGAATAAACCCGTGGAGTGACGGGAAAAGCATTGTAGGGATACAATTATTTTTTTCCGTCATCCCACAGGAAATGAAGAGAAAGAGGAGTGAAAAATATTATTATAATCCGCTATTTGACTCTCTATTCAAGTAAGTCTTAAACGGTAAATAACTCTTAAATTAGACCAAAAAATATTTTAGTATATTTTTTGAGGACCTAAAAGCAACATAAAAATATATTTTAAAATTGTATTTTCCTAAACAGCCAAAAATGCGGTCAGCCATTTTTGTCTATGGTTTGAGTTCAAAAAATTGTAAACAAAGTTTGACATTAAATTTTCTGTAAGTGATCTCTGAGCATAGTGAAATAACAACAACGCAACCATGATTTCATCGAATTTACATCCAAAATATACCAATTATCATTATTGCATTGTTCGAGAATGAAAAAACACGTCAATAAAGACCCCTGGGAATTAAAATTCTAAAAACTTGGCTCAAACTTGCCAAAAGAGACCCCGACTCTTTATCAATTGAAACTCGGGTGAATTTATGACTGTGAAGATCAGTTTGATGTAAGACTTATAATAATCAATGTCCACTGGCTCTGGCTGAAAGATGTTTGTTTACATACTTTAGATGCTTTCAAGATGGCGGATAGCGTTTTCGCCGTTACGAATTAAACGAATAATTTTTTTTACTTGAAAATATTGCAGCCATCCTGCATACTTACATAACAAAATCAATATATTTGGGTTTCCTACGTTACTATAGAAAATATTCATTTATCGCGTCAAATTTTGTTCGTGTCAAATAGCGGATTATTGAAGTTATTTATTGCACCAAGTAAATATTGTACAATAGGCAAGCTCCTAAGTGGTATTTTACTCTGGTACACCTGGGTGGATCTGGGTGGGAAAAGGTAGTGTCAAACTGAGAAATTAGAGGAATTCTGTTTTATGTATGTAATATAGAACTGTATAGAGCGGTGGTAGCGGAGCGGTGTAGAACGCCGGATTTTCAATCGGGAGGTTGTGGGTTCGAACCCCGGCATGTACATGCATGTATGCCTTTGTTTTCTAAGTTATGTACGTTTGCGAAATTATAGTAACAATACTACTCGCTGACGGTGAAGGAAAACATCGTAAGGAAACCCTAGTGTCTGAGGTGTTAGCGTACCTCAGCGCTTGCTACGTACAATGGCCCAACTATGAGGCTAAGTGCGGAAATGTGAACTGTATACGGCAATACTTAGATTTGTAAACCTTTTTATGTATTTTGTTTTCTGGTGGGTACAATAAAGAGTTCTAATCCAATCTAATCTATCTTTTTAATCTAATCTATAGATAAAAATAAAAATATTGTGTTTCAAGTAGAATAATAACACAAAATCCATACCTATCATACAAAAATATAAATATATACAGTCTATTTATTCTTACTTGTCCAATTTAGTAAACAAGATTCTAACCTTAAAATTGAGATTATATGCCTAAACTAGACATTTTCTCGCAAATTCATGAACTATCATGAACTATGTTTATAAAATTGGCAGCGTGTTATCTAAAAGAGTGTTCCAAGTTACTTCAATTATGGAAATATGGCAGTTTTGGACTAAAAAGTTACAGTTTACGGGTAGAATCTTGTTTACTAAATTGGACAAGTAAGAATAAATAGACTGTAAATATGAACATGATCTTTACACACTTGTTCATAGCTCAGTTTGAATGTGATGCTTGAGACGCAGGTTACTTTTGAAATTGTTCATGAACATTAATATTATGTTATTTTCCAAAGCTTTTAAATACAAAATAATAGCATAGAGTACTCATGAGTGTCTGAGGTTTTCTACTACCTCAGCGCTTGAAATTGCCAATCCGCGGCGGGAACGCGGGATAATACACTATTCATTTATAATAATTATACTTTCTGAGATAATGCCTGCGACATACAGGTTATATAAAAATACTGTCTACGCCTTTTGGAAGATAACATAAGCAGATATTTCTTAATATTTTTGATCGTATATTTGTAAGCAGTTTATTTTTGTATTGTCATCGTTATTATTTATTCTTGACTAAATAAAAAAAATTTACAATAGGTGGACTAAGTGCACATAGCATTTTCCACCAGTCAACCTGCATATTGATGAAATATAATCAATTGACTAATGAATTAGGTTTAAGATGACACGAGAAAAAATGGTCGCAGTAAAGTTTTTATTCCGCTCCCTTTTTCTTCACTACACTACGACCGAAGACAGCGGCTTACATTTTACATTGTACACAGAAAATCAGCAAAAAGAATGTGAATTCTTTACGTTGAAACGTAATTCATTTGATTTGCATTCGAGTGATTATTAAAACATTCTCATTTTATCTAAACAAGACATCTACATGATTATACTATTTTTATTTTTAATGCACTAACCCGTGCTAAGGAACAAATTTAAAAACCTATTTAGAGGCTAAAAAATTTACTTATGCCGGGATTCGAACCCGCAACCTCTAGCTATCCGTGTCAGCGCTCTACCAATTGAGCCAATGGGCGACTCACGGCATCAGTGAAATTTCGAACCTCTTTACACTATTCTCTGTATTACGTACAGGCAGCGACATCTGACTTAAGCAAATTGCATTACTTACAGCCCCGACTACATACTTTTCAGTTAGGTTTAACATCGGAACGATATCACTGTACCCACATGATTATACTATTTTTATTTTTAATGCACTAACCCGTGCTAAGGAACAAATTAAACAACCTATTTAGAGTTCGAATCCCGGCATGGGTGAAATTTTTAGCCTCTAAATAGGTTTTTAAAGACATCTACAGTTGAAAACCGCTTTAACCACAACACTTCTGGGACCGGTGGTGTGACTTTAAGCGTCCTCCTCAAATTCACGTTGACAATTACACTGGATATAACAGCGTGTTAATAGTCCGCTGTCCCTCCTGTAAAATTAAAGCCATATATTCAGTACGCCTCTCCGCCGGCAGATGGCGTGCTATGAATGTGTCAGCGAGACCTGCTCGGCACTTATCCGCTGAGTACCTACGCAACAGACGTGGCAACTATTTTAAAGGGGGGCTCCTAATGATCGTAAATTTCAGCTTAATTTTGGGGCCACGGAATGAGCGGTTAAACCTGATTGTAAGTTGACGCTCTATGAAGTTGGATAATGAAATGAAATGAAAAGGTTTTATTCAAAGTAGCGCAGAAACTGCGGCTTAATGAACGTTACAATTCAAACAAATTTTTTCGAATTTCGAAATCTAAATCATTTTGCAGAAAAAATGGACAGTAAAACTCCAATAGATAGACAGATAGATACATCTTACCTGAGGCTTCTGTCAGGCTTACCTGAGATTTCTAAACTTAGCGTCTAAGTTAGTACATAGCAAGTGCAGAGATATGTTTATGCCACGAAACGTCCTACTGCAGGCCCTCTCACAGAAAGTGAGAGTATGGGCTTAATTACTACGAGTGCCCGCCGCAGATTGGATATTTCAAGCGCTGAGGTATTTACACAGCTCAGTCATAACGACAACTTACAATTCACTATTGTAAACGAGGAATTCGTAAGAATTTTCCCCTATTGTCTTTTCGATATCAACCCTTGTATGTCCCCACTGCTGGGGTACGGGTCCCTTCCTGCATCGCAGGAAGGCTAGGCCATACTCCACCACGGGGGCCAAGTCCGGGTTGGTTGCTGGCGAGCCTTACTGTCAGAAGTTATCAAGCCGCCCATAAGGTCTCTGACATGGCTTAACGACTGTGATTACATGACAGCCAGCACCAACGGCTTAGCATGCCTTGCGAAGCACGGAAGCGCTCGGAGAAACGCCACTAGCGGTAGTCACTGGACGGACAAGTTATTTATTCCAATCACTCGGTTCGACTAGGCCACGAGAGCTTGTGAGTTTACCGACGTCTAAAGCTTTGGTTTCTTGATCGTAAGGCACAACTACGTATTAATAGCCAGCTAATTCTATGGCCCCAGCCCAGAATCGCCTTCCGCCGTGTCTACGTAACACTAGACACTACCCCACAGCACAACAGTTGCAAAAACTGATTCAGACATTTACGGCCCTTTAAACGGTCATAAATAAACTCGTAGCTTCTTGCGTGGGGCCCGATAGTCGTAGGTATTTCTAGTCTTTATAGGCTGGGGAAATTATTATTCGCTGCTTGGGGACGATTTATGGCGCATTCGTGTTTTGACGGCGGTTACATTGTTCGCCGGTTGTTTCTGAAATATTCATCGCAATAAATGATTAATTAAATTTGCAGGACAAATATTGAATCTCTGGAGTGCTAGTCAAGTCTGCACATTTTATTTAATTTTTCTTTAATAACATTCGAAGAACGTAAAGTTTATCAATGACATTAATAAACTAAAACTTTCGCAAGCACTACACTTTATTCAGAATTTACAGCTTTATCGCTCTGGTTACGATAGCTTCGATACAAACCCTTGTATGACCCCACTGCTGGGGTACGGGTCTCTTCCTGAAGCGCAAGAAGCAGGTTAGGCCATACTCCACCACGGGGAGATAAGCAGAGATTAATCAAGGCGAATAGAGACAGACTTTGCGTCGTCAGTTACTTGTATAAAACTTGGTCGGACACTTCCTACAAAAGGTCAAGTACTTACTTCGATTTTGGAATTTTTCTTTCAGAAAGTTTTTCCGGCAGGCCTATTTCCGGATAAACTTTCACCCGAGCCCAAAATATAGATTTAAGCCTTTATTTTTCCACATTTTGGGTTCGACGGCTTGAGTCCATATTTTAAAACTTTCGTCCCCTAGCCTAGTTTGGGGGCTGCCGGTAAACGTAATAGTAGATTATGCATTAAGGGAATAAAACCATGTATTACGTGATGGGCGGTATATTGAACCCTGAGCGGAGCGAAGGACTCCGAGTTAAATTTTAACTCCTGAGCGAAGCGAAGGAGTTATGTAGAGTCCTGAGTGAAGCCAGGGGTTCATACCGCCCGAGACTAAGACATGTTTTATTCCAGAGGTGAATACTCTACTTTTCACACCATCTGGGAGACAATAAAAAGATAAATTGAATATAACTTTTAAATTCGTATTTGCAATTCGCGCCTTTTTTTATTTTTTTTATTGGTGTTTCGCGCGGTCACACGACACAGTAGTTCAGAAAAAAAAGAAAAAAGGGGTGAGTTTCGAACAACAATTCGAATTTCGAATTGCAATGCGGGGCTTCTTCATAGTTTTCATGCGAATTTTGACATTCTAAATTCAAATCACTTTATTCCCTAGGGAAATTCTTCATTATTATTGCCCTCGAGAGACAAGGCTATGCTTTACGATGATATTTGACGGTACGTAATAAGGCATTGTCGAGCAGGAGGTGTGAAAAACATTTTAATACCCTCCACTGTCGATTTATAAGTTACTTTAATTTGTGTTGTCTTCTTGGCATTAAATGATTTACTTACTTACTTATTTACCCGAGCTCACGATATAGACTCAAGCCTTTATTTTTCTATATTTTAGGCTCAATGGCTTAAGTCCATATTTTGAGCTCGGACGAAAGTTTATGCCGGATAAACTTTCACCCGAGCCCAAAATATGGACTCAAGCCATTACTTTTCTCTAGTGTTACAACGAGCCCAGTTTGCGGTCCTGTAGTTTGTGGACACCCTTTAACATTGCGGAGCGAATTAACTATTCTAAACAGAGATCGGACCACGGACCCCGAATAAAATAAACGAAACTATTTGTATTTTACACCGGTCCTCTGAAAAGGCATTATTTGGCCGGACACCGCGATAGATCGCTGGTGAAATACGATTTTATCCATCCATATATTTCTTTAGCCATTGAGTTTAACTGTTTTCTTAGGGGCGCAAATTTATAGAGGTCTGCCGGAAAATATGGCCGCCCAGGCAGGTGCGGGCTACGGCGCGTTTGTATTATAATACTTAATTGAGATTATCTCGCCTCTTTTTTCGTGAAACGCTTAGAGAACCTCGGATTAGCGAGGAAAATACTGAGGTGGTTTGCTGGAGTGGGCGCTTCAGTATTTAAACATAGAATTTTTCTCTTACCCTCTCTTATTTATGCTATTGTCGCCGCCTCACTATGCTATGAACAAACTACAGCAGCAGAGCACAGGCATTCTACAGATAGAAATGTAGAAGAAAATATACGAAGTGTACTGTAAGGATTTAATTTGTATAAAAATTACTATTGATATTGTTATCAACCCTTTCTTTATCCCCACTAGTAAGGCATGGGGAATTAACTTGGAATACTTATACAATATATTGTATGCTCCTTATATACTTTTTTATGTAGCCTATTATAACGTTCCACTACAGGACACTCTTGTCTCTGAGAGAGGGAACTTATATATAATACATTGACCGACAACCTGGATTAAACGTAGACTACGTTTTACTGTGGAAAAACATCTTATTTTAAAAACCGATTTAGAGGCTAAAAACTCCACCCATGCCGGGATTCGAACCCGCAACCTCTAGCTATCCGTGCCAGCGCTCTTCCAATTGAGCCAATGGGCGACTCACCGGCATCAGTGACCTTTCGAACCTCTTTACACTATTCTCTGTATTACGTACAGGCAGCGACATCTAGCTTAAGTAAATTGCATCACTTACAGCCCCGACTACCTACTTTGCAGTTAGGTTTTTACATCGGAATGATATCACTGTACCCACATGATTAAATGATTATACAATTTTTATTTTTAATGCACTAACCCGTGCTAAGGACCACTTTTAAAAACCTATTTAGAGGCTAAAAATTCCACACATGCCGGGATCAAACTGTTCGCTATTCCACCAATGGTTTTCCAGCTGTTAGCTATTCCACTACCGCATTAGACGTAGTGTCTATAGCAGTAACGCACAACCAGCCAATCTTCTGACACGTCATCACGGCCGATGCATCACTAACAACACGGAGGCAAGACGAATGGGCGTACGTCACGATTAATCAATGGGCCTTGCACCAGAGATTGATGCGACGCGATATGCAACATCACGTGTATGCGCCGCTTGACTTACATCGCTGATGGGGTTATCGGGGTGGATTTAGGGCCAGGTAGAAAAGACGACCAAGACAAAAGATTGGCAAAACCTTGCGGTTAAGATAGAGACGGTTGGAAGATACTGGAGGAGGCCTATACCCTCACGGGATCCTATAACTCCATAGATTTAAGATTTTTTCGTAATATTTTTTTTTTGTTATATTTGGTGTAGGATTTTATTTTATTTCATTATAAATAAACCGCATAAGCCAGGTACTGCTTATGCGGTTTATTTCTTATAAGAATAAAAAATGAAACAATAGGTATTCTTTATTATACACCAGAGCACATATTATAAAACGTGTAAAGATAAAATCAATTTCTTCCAGGCAACCTTATGACGAAAAGTTGCGTTGAAACTTATTCATTCATTTTTAATTTTTTATTATTTTCATTTTAATATATCATTAACTCTATTTCAAATTGACATTATATTTTATTACCCTGAAAAATTTTAATTTGAATTTGTTGACATTTTTATATTATTGTTTCTAATGGTGGTGCCTTTTTTATAATTTGTACGCCTCATCAGGCAGAGCATGTATAGAACTAATTATTTTTTATATACATCCTATCAATGAACTCATGCTTCACAAATAAAAATCTTTGTCTTTGTCTTTGTCTTTGAATAGTATCGTTTACGGATTTGCGATGCTCACGCGTAGTTCTATGAAGAACATGAAAATTAAAATATGTCCAAAATTTCCGTAGTCCTAAGGGACGTAACCAATACATACGGGTATGAAAACTATACCATTCTAGCACCATAAAAACTCGAACTCAAAAATATAATCATTATAAAAACAAAACGCTTACTTAATGAACGTCAAAACCGTCTGTTTCGTAATTAATTCAATTCAATTCAATAGTTTATTGCCATAAATTACAATTGTAGGTAAAGATGGTAGGTATAACATAAAAATATTGCACAGCACAGCTATAACAGCATAGCAAAATTAATTAATTAAATAATTAAGTTATTACAATAAATTCTGATATAAAATAAAATTAATATTACCTAATTAAAAACATTACTTTTACAATTTTCATAAAATTCCTCCAAAGTATAAGGACACATCGCACCCTCAGAACGAAAGAGGCCTAAGTCAAAAAATAGTGGAATTGAGTTACAATCATAGAGTCTTAAAAAGGTATGCCGTGGACGGAAGATTCGCTATGCTTTTTTTACAATAAGTGCCTTTGTTTTACTATTCATCGGATAGAGCATACCTTTTTATGTCTCTCTATGCTTGTTAGGTACTCAATTGTTGAGATTTTTTTGAGTATTTAAACTATTTTTTGACTTAGGCCTCTTTCGTTCTGAGGGTGCGACATGTCTAAAAGATACTTATGTAAAGCCTTTAGGAACTGATCATTAGGAGCTGACTTAAGATTTTCAGGTAATTTATTATAAACCTTTACTGCAATTTGTCTAGTGCTCTTACTATAAGACTTGGTTCTGCACGGTAGCACTGCAAGGTTAAACCGATTGCGATCTTGAAGCCGGCTGCATTTGTGTCCCGCACTGACCGGAAATTTATCTGGATTACGCCTTACCAATTTGCACAGTTCTATGATGTATAGGGCCGTAACAGTATGTATTTTTAATTTAGTAAAAAGATCACGACAGGATACTCTGTTTGATCAAACCGTAAAGGAGTCTCGAGTGGAAGAGTGCGTAGTACGCTTTCATAGAGGCATGTGTTGTGGTAACTTTTTTTAAACATCTCAAAGCATGAGTAAAGCTACTCAGTTTCCCCTCTAAAACTTCAATGTGCTTTTTCCAGTTCATGAATTTGTCCGTGAATATACCCAAAAACTTCGCGTTATCCACGATTTCAATTTGTGTATTGTCTATTTTGATATCAAGTTTAGCTCTTGGAGTATTGTAATTTCGAAAATGAATTAATTTAGTTTTATTTCCATTCGTTTTTAGTCCTAAAGCCAGTAACCATTCCACAACAATTTTTATTGAGTTGCATATATTGTCCGATAATAAGCGATAATAAGGTGGCTTCATATTTTTCAACCAGAAAAAAAAACTGAGACGTCGTAGGCAAACATTATTACTTTGTTTTCTAGGATTTCCGGTAAATGGTTTAAATAGAGGATGAAAAGCAAAGGGCCTAATACACTTACTGTGGTACGCCACATGTTGTTTCCGTGCTTAACGATTCAGTGTTTAGTATCAACTTTGTCCTGGGGTCGGAGTGGTCCCTTCACCTATCTAGTGTGAGTGAAGGTACCACTGAACGCTGTATAAATTATATCATTATGTAGGTGCAAAGGTCAATTTTTTTTTGTGTTTATGTAAGTAATTTATTGACAACTCAATTCAATCAAGTATACAGTAACTTAAGATGTTGCTTAGATTATATTCTTTTTAATGCACTAATCCGCGCTAAGGAAAATTTTAAAAACCTATTTAGAGGCTAAAAATTCCACCTATGCCGGGATTCGAACCCGCAACCTCTGGCTATCCGTGCCAGCGCTCTTTCCAACTCAGCTAATGGGCGACTCACCGGCATCAGTAAAATTTCGAGCCTCTGCACAATATTCTCTGTATTCAATATTCGGGGCTGCAAGTGATGCAAATTACTTCAGCCAGATGTCACTGCCTGTACGTAATACAGAGAATATTGTAAATAGGTTCGGTTCAGTTTGTGGTAGTAATGCAATTGGTCTATAATTACGAACCTCTAGGGAACTATTGCCCTAGAGTGGCGCGATATGGGATTTTTTAAATCTCTGCTGGAAGACAACTGTGCCAATTGAAATATAATATATCAATTGGCACAGGTGTACAAAAATAAACAATGTAACTTTCAATATACAATACTACGTAACGTCCTGACTCCTAAAATAAAGTAACCTGTATCTTAGGAGTCAGAAGAATCAGAGACAGGTTTATGAAATAGTATGTTTAGAAGGCTGATAAAGAAATAGAAATAACAAAAGCTTTCCTATTTATAACATGAGTTTGAAATAGCCAAGCTATAAGCTATCGGTTTTCGGTCTCTGCCTGAACTCTTTTAAAGGAAAGTTCTGTTATGTGTTATCCTTTCGTTTCTTCTGCAAACAAGTGATCCACATCTTTCAATAGAGCACTCTTGCGAGCAAAACGGCAGGTCGCGACAGATTTTCCAGCACATCAATACTGATATGCAAAACTCCATTCAGAATCAACTCGAGCGTGTGCGCTGCCCCGCCGGATCCTCCGCCGCCATTTAGATAAATAATCTCAGATATCCCTTTTTGGGAGATTTATTTTTGCTTCGGTGGTAAAAGGCGGAGCGCACTCTGAAAGTTTTGTGATAATCGTAATTCCATATAGTAGGGTAAGGCTTAAAATATACAAAATAAAATTTTTGTCCGTTTATGGGAGATATTATTTACAAAACCACTGACTTCAAAAATTGTATTAGGACTTCGTTTAAATATATATATATATGTAAGCATTACATCCAACTTTATACAATGACCAATTTCTATATAAAAAAAACTCAACTCGTTATATTCTTTATTAATGCACTAATAGGTTTATTAAAATTATCCTTAGCACGGGTGCTAAGGACAATTTTAATAAACCTATTTAGAGGCTAAAAATTCCACCCATGCCGGAACTGGAACCCACGACCTCTGGCACGGTTAGCCAGCTCGACTCGTTTTATGCATTGTTTTTGAACATGTTTTCATGAGGCTCAATAATAATATTATTATAAAAACCTATTTAGAGGCTAAAAATTTCACCCATGCCGGGATTCGAACCCGCAACCTCTGGCTATCCGTGTCAGAGGTTGCGGGTTCGAATCCCGGCATGGGTGAAATTTTTAGCCTCTAAATAGGTTTTTAAAATTGTCCTTAGCACGGGTTAGTGCATTAAAAATAAAAATGGTATAATAACATTATTATGTTTGTAGAATTTTCTGCGCAATAAAATATGTTTATTTTAGGTTTCAGCAACCACTGTCGTTAGTTGTGTAGCCATGACATCTAAGTTCTCCCAAGTCTCCTTCTTCCTTAAATCTTGCTCGTATGCATGGGCGGACTTTCCTAAAGACTCACTAGGCCCAGGCCTGGGGCAGGGTCCGTCAAGCGCAAGCAGTAAAAACTGGTCTATATGTGCACAAAATTAACTACATAAACTACAAAAGTCCTAAATAACAAGCTATTTTCACAACGCAAAGAATAAAATAAACTAAATAAAGTCGGTCTAAATAAAAATACATAGATAAAAATAAATTATATATAAATATCTTCCCGCGGGTGTCCTAAAAGGCGACTAAGGGACACAAACTGGGGGGTGGGCAGCAGCGCCCCCTGCAGTACAATTCCACCGAACTGCGATCCCCAACCCGCATGCTCAGCGTGGGGATTATGGGCATTACCCCCTGTGATAGCACAACGTGGCGCTCTTTAGGGGAGGGCTATGACCAGCAGTGGACTAGTATAGCCTGACGACGACGATATATAAATATATTGCTCAATGTGACGATAGAGTTAGAAAAGGCTCCTTCAACCGCTTACTGAAGGTACTGATAGTGGACTAGCGCATACGTTCTGTAGCAGTGCGTTCCACAGCCTAACAGACGGAAATTATGAGTAGGTGCCCGGCAGCCGACCAGGCGCGCCGCCGGAGCGGTCGTTTGCCGCTCGATCGGCCTTGGGTGACAAACGCGAACTCGACTCTCGGCCCTCGGCCCCCGGCCCCCGGTCTTAGCCTCGGCCTCGCGGGCCTTCTGATATCGCGCCGCGGCGATAAAGCTCGAGAGCGGAGATTTTACGCGTAGATCTTACGAGTTCAAGTTTAGGATTCAGTAGAGTAAGTAAAGGAGATTGGTAGGTCTCCTATCTATCTGGATATCTAGACTTTTACTTACGCCAAGTTTATTCAGAGGTCGCGTAGAATACGTGAAATTATATTTTTTCATTAGACATTCCAGTCTTATAAAACTTGGCCTTGAAAGCTCTCAGGTCATCTAGTATAGATTTTTCTATGGCGTCGGTTAAAATTAACCAGATGATGAAGATATTAATTATATTTTCTTGCTCCCGGTGGACTTATGCGTCATGTCAATAAAAACTATAAAGTTTTATTCAATTCCATTCAATGGTTTTTCCGTAATGCGCGACCAAGGCTCAGAGAGAGATACACAGATCAGAAAGAGACAGAGACAAGATTTACAGATTTATTATAATGTAGATTACACATTTTAGAACTGATTTTTGTATTCAATCGTAAGTAACACGATCCACGTGTGTAATAGTTGGTGTACAAATATTGATTAAAACAAAAAAATATATATTTACATAATATAACCGTTACCTTACCTTACGTTACCTGCAAATAGGTATGCGAATAGCTCTTTTCAGATTGTTTGTTAGCAAACTTCTCCGAAATTAACTCCCCGTTTTTTATTGTTTTTTATGAATATATTTGGTGAATTCATGATAAAATAAATGGCGGTTTATTCTAGTTTTACCTAGAACTCAAATTAACATCTTTGTTATCTAAAATAATCCATAAACCCTTTTAGTCCAGTTAATTAAAAATAAATAATCAGTAACTTCAACTACCATGTCCATAAAACCCAATCAATTGCCCTATTCCTAAACTAGGATGACTTTTGCTTTAGTCATAGTCTTTATTTTTGCTTTAGCAAAGACGCTGCATTCAACATTGAAATACACCCAGTACGGCGTCCTCTAGCGACAATCGAATTCAAAATCTCCGTTTCGATTACCGTGTTGCCGCTAAACCAACAAGGTAGGACGGATCGCGTCTCTCCTGATCCGATACCTAAAACAGGCTAAGGAAAACAAGGAACCCGACACGGTGCGCTAGCACAAATCGACTGTAACACAAACATTTCGCATTTCTTTATCAGACGAACTATGTAACTATTGTAGCTTCGTACTTACACAGAAGTCTCACTTCTTTACGCCTCGGAGTGATATGAGGGAGACACGATCTGTTAATTTTTTTTTTATTTTGTTCTAGCTTCACTTTTATGACCACAGACTAAATAGGAGAGACAATGGAGAAATGGCCTCAAACTTCGATCATTTAAAGTTAAACGATGTCACACCAGCATCGCTTAAACCATACATTCAAGCATTAAAAATAAAATTTAAAAGAAGAATCTAAAAATTATACTTTCTGGGATTTGTATTGTACAGGTCCTAAAAAATCAGTGGTAAAAAATCTTCTGAAATTTCGTTTTTTTTTCAATTCTGAACGCATAAAAACGTTATTTTAAGAGATAACTCAAATATTAATCAACACCTCATAAGGGGGTTTTTTGGAAGGTAATTTTTTGTAAAAAAGAGCATCGAACATCTACGATGTTATTTAAAAAATACTATAACTTTAAACACTCATCAAATGCAGTGTAAGCCGTCTCCGGTAAAGTCCCTACCATGCACAGTCTATTTAAACTGAGTCTGAGGAGTGTTATAAAAAAAACGTGTTTTTAAGACTGAACTTTAACATTTATAGGATTCAGAAGTGAATGAAGTTATTGGTGGCAATCATTAAATTATATCGTACTTATGTATTAGATTGTAGATGCAAATGATTTATTAGATTTAAAATTACTTGAGAAAAGATGGTCAGAGTGATTTTTTTTCCGCTGCCTTTTTCTCCACTACACTATGGCCCAAGGTTTATATTTTACATTATGCATTGGCATTCAACAAATGTAATATAAATTCTTTACATTGAAATAAAACTGATTGCATTTCGTCACATGTGTGGTTCGACCTTCTGTGCAATTTTGTACCGCTGTAGTTGCTCACTAGAACACGGGTCGTTTGTCAAACATGTATAGCAATTATTTTGTTATTTATGCACCGGAGGGCGACGATATGATGATATTTATGGTCCCCCTGGACGGTTTATAGTCTTTCCACAACTGTCTCTATTTCGTATTTTTGTTACGGGAAAACTTTTGTCATTAATAAGCAGCAAGATTTACGCTCGTTCAACTATTTTTATAAAGTTGTTAAGGTCATGTATGTTAATTTGTATTTAAATAGCTGGTCCTAATTTTGTACTCAAGATTTTTTTCAAAATTGTCTAATATATTATGCCATAAAAAAAATTACATGATACTAGCTGACCCAACGAACTACGTACCGCCTATTATCGATTCTTAATTTTTTTTTTCTCTCCGTAACAACCATCTTCGTACTTTAAGGAAAGTTCTAAGAAAAGAATTAGCAAAATAAATTCAGCTGCTCTCAAGATTTGCGCTTACCAACACATTCAGCGATTCAATTTTATTATAAATTTTTATATTTACAATACTTTTCTATTTTAAACATGTAGAAGCTACCACTACATAAGCTTGACCTAGCGTGGTGACCACAGTAAACTATATATCTACTTCAACCATTTTTAGGGTATGATAAAATAAAAAATGGAACCATTGCAGAATCACTTTGTTGTCCGTCCGTCGGTCCGTCTGTTAAGACCGTTTATTTCGGAAACGCGTAGAGGTTATAACCGTATTCTCATTTCTATAGTTACTTGAAGCTGTGAAAAAATGTACCTAACTCAAAGTGACGTTTTTTAGCTTCCCTGTCGCTAATGCCATAAATAACTCGAAGAATTAGTTGCAATTCATTAATTGTACGTTTTGATGAAGGCCGCTTATCACTGCTTAGACGTGTATCAATATATTGTGTGCTCATCGCAGGAGGAAAGTAGGATCGGCGTGGAGTGAGGTTTTCCTGCAATAACTACCAATATATTACTATTTTTTTTATCAAGGGATGTGCTATTACAATTAAATTCATAGCCCACGAAACACCTCACGAATTTCTAACGGAAGGTTTTCTTACAAGCATGAATAAAATATAAGAAGACTGGTGCGTTTACACAAAACAAGTTTTGAATTTGGTGTTATATTTCTTACGGGTACATAAATATTTCTTCCATTTATCTGTTATAGTTTGAAATTTTGATACCAACAGGCTGGTTATATCAATAAATCATGAATTGCAGCGTTTTAATATAATAGGTATATTCCAAGTCTTTGACATAACTGTAAATTTATGCGACTTTCGTGACGTGTGCAAATCTTTTTGTGAATAACAAATTAATTAAAACTGTTTTTATACGGATTTCACTTGTTTTATTATTATTTTACAATTTGCCGACGTTTCGGCACTTTTACAGGTGCCGTGGTCTCGGATGACTGAGGTGACAGGCGTCTTTTTGAAAGCATTAACTGTTAGTTTACTACCCTCGGCAAAAATTACAAAAGTTAATTATGAAGTTACGTTCCAAAATACGTAAACCAATTATTTTATATAAAGTCAACAATATTGATTATTAGTAATTGAAGTAAGAATTAAATGTAAAAACCAATTATATAACATGAACTTAAAAATATTGATTATTAATTGAAATTAAAATTAACTCTACAGTCACACTTTTAGCACGGGGGTCTCATGCACTTAAGCACTGGTTCCCATGCTGCCGGTATGTTCCAACCACGATCTCTATTGAAATTTGGATGCCGGCGGATCTCTATTGCCTCGCGTATCATTCTAGGGAAGAAACGGTCTTCTCGAGCTAGAACTTTAACTTTATCGAAATGTATAAAGTGGTTGGTACCGCTAAGTGTATGCTCGCTGACTGCAGATCTATAAATAACAAATAACAAATTGCCAATGATTGTATTTCGGTTACATTGAATTTAGTATTAATTTCAATATTCACAGTTACTTTTAGCATTTCGCAAAACTGTGCTGCTGTCGTCAAAATACTCAGTAAAGTAAAATTTTATGTGATAATTCTCATTGAATCCTTTTAAAACTTTTAATGTGGATAGTATTTTTTTTTTTTGCCACAATAATTAATTTAAGCTACAAATAGCTTGCGATTTAATCACATTTATGCAAAGTTGCTTGTATCGTACATCACGTTTTGAAAAACTGTTTTTTTGCTGGCTGTATTTATTATAACCAGCTAAAAATGCAATTCTTCTTCTTAGAGCGTCAATGCCAAAACAAGTTTAATTTTAGTATTTTCTAAGGTTAACACGAGCACTAGAAATAATTAAAACTGTTTTTATACGGATTTTACTCGTTTATTACATTTTTTACAATTTTATTTGTTAATGATGACTTAGTATACGAAAATCTCCCAAGCGTAGCTGAAATGACTGCCGAGAGTAGAGACGTTCGCGCATCCGGTCTAAACACACCATAATTTGAATGTAATCACTTTCGCCGGCGTAACATTTGCATGGCGGATGATTAATACGTGGAGATAAGGCGCGGAGTTTTGCATAGCCGCTGCCGATGCGGCAAGTAATGCTAATCGAATTTTCAGCGTTTAATTAATGTGTCGCGGTGCGAAGTTTCCGGCTGGAGGTTTTTCGGGCCATTATCGCCTGGCTGGCTGAAATTGGGAGAATCTCACGCATTTATATGCCCAATCGTATTATGTGGTAACGTTTTTTTATAAAGGCAAAAAACGTCCCGCTGCAGAGCACAGACCTACTGTCAGAGAGGGAGGCTTAATTACCACGCATGCCCACCGCGGATTGACAATTTCAAGTGCTGAGGTATTTGAGCACCTCAGACACTCAAGTTTATAGTATACTAGCTGATCCAGCCTACTTCGTACCGCCTAACAATCGATTCTTTAATTTATTTTTATTTTTCTCTCTGTAAAACCATCCTCGTACTTTATGGAATATCAAAAAAAAAGAATTAGCGAAATCGGTTCAGCTGCTCTCAAGATTTGCGCTTACCAACACATTTAGCGATTCATTTTTATATTATAGAAGATATGGGTTAACGTATATGCGCATACAAACGTAGCATTGTACTGTGTGTACCAAAGAGAGCGACGCCATTCGCAAAGCAGATGGCAGTGAGTGAAAAGGAAGAGCGTGTCATGGGAGAGGTTTATGTCCAGCAGTGGACTAACACCAGCTAATCTATAACATAAAAATGAATCGCTGAATGTGTTGGTAAGCGCAAATCTCGAGAGCAGCTGAACCGATTTCACTAATTCTTTTTTTAGAATATTCATGAAGTACAAGGATGGTTCTTAGGGACAGAAAAAAATATTAAATTATCGACTGTTAGGCGGTACGAAGTTTGCTGGGTTAGCTTGTTATGTATATATTCATATGTAATCGTGTACTGCTTGACTGCTAATGCATTTACAGTCGAGCATTGTCTGGACCTTACTTAAAATCGTTATCGTTATCAACCCTTGTATGTCCCCACTGCTGGGGCACGGGTCTCTTCCTGCATCTCAGGAAGGTTAGGCCGTACTCCACCACGGGGGCCAAGTCCGGGTTGGTGGAGGATTGTAAGACAGTGGCGGGCCTTACTGTCAGAAGTTATCAAGCCGCCCATAAGGCCTCTGACATGGCTTAACGACTGCCATTATATGTATGACAGCCGGCACCAACGGCTTAACGTGCCTTGCGAAGCACGGAAGCGCTCGGAAAAATGCCACTAGCGGTAGTCACGGGACGGTCACCCATCCCGCACCGCACCCGCATCCCGTACTTAAAATAATGGAGCCAATATACGCCCCGCTAATCCACAGGCGTTATCTCAGAGAAAGAGTTGGAGCTTGATCGGATTGACATCGGATTGTTTGTTTATCTCAGACTTTGAAATAATACTCAAGATATTTTCACTCACTGTTAGCGAATAGAATTGGAACAGGAACTGGTAACATACTGCCAGGCTAAGTAACTTCGCAAATTGTACAGTACTACACATCATAAAAGTCCATTTGGGAATCTACGTTCGCGCAGACTAGGAAGAAGTGTCACAAAAGTACCCGAAGCTATAAGTACATTCAACATGATCTTTAACCGATACGATCAAGGTGCAGAATTGATCGCTACCTATTTCGCTCACGCTAATATTGCCAAACTAATAGTCACCTGCATCGATGACGTTGAATCAACCAATAGCAACAAAGGCGCGCGACCTGCCATAAAATGAAACTATCTGATTGGTCGATCAACTTGCCGCACATCCAAAATTTGTTTATCTGCGCAGGTAAATCCGCAAGACTTATTTCTTGTGTAGCACTGTACAATGTTAAACAATAAATCTTTTCTAAATACAAAAACAGGAAACAATACAATAGTTATGAAAAGAAATATAAAAAAAAAATTGTTGCTCCTTGCACAGGATTGGTAAGTATCAGATTGTCAACTTCGAAAGGGAGTTCAAAAATAACTTTTCACCTAATAAAAGCTAATTGTCCTTCTCTTCCGCAGGTAAGCCCTAATCAGCGCTGCGCAGCCTCACAAGGAACCGAACCGAGGTATTCACCCGTGCTTTTTTACATTCCTGTCGCTACAAACTTTCCGCCCGGCTCCGCCTTCAAATTACAATGCCGTTTCACTGTCGGGCATGAAATGGCCACGGAGCGGAATGAAACAGAGAGACCACTCAGTTGATTTTATATATATCTTACTCCAAACTACAGAGAGACTTTAAATTCGTTTAGCGTTTTTAAAGGGACTTTCTAATTAAAAGGCACAAAAATAAGGCACTTACCCAATGTTACCCAAAATTACATAATTTAAGCATAAATGAACCAAATCAGTAGGTAAAGTTTGATCGGAATTTTGAGTAGGATTTTTTTATTTATTTAGCCTTTTTAGTGACTTTTACTTTTTTGTTAGATTTAAAGCTGTTTTTCTGTGGCCTATCATGTAAACAGGATATATCAATTGAGACCTCGTCAAAATGTGACCATAAGTTAAGGAGTTATAATTGAACATAGAATCGGAAATACATACATATAAATAAAACGCATTACCCACCTTTTGGGCTTCACCGCAGATATGCGGTGCGATGAGAATATTATGTATTAATACTGTAATGACTATTTTTTTCTGTGGGCTAGGCCTACTAAGCTGTCAGGATGGTAAATATGCTGGGCAAGCCTACATTATCTAAAACCATGTCCCAGGCACTGCAGCATTCGAGTGGTCCCTTCAATCATCTAGTGTGAGTAAAAATGCCAATGGACTCTGTATAAATCATCTTATTACTTAGATGCAGAGGCCAATGTATTCGATTTCGACCCCTTAATGTCTTCACTGCTGGGGTTCGGGTCTCCTTCAGCATCGCAGGAAGGTTAGGCCGTACTCCACCACGGGGGCCAAGTCCGGGTTGGTGTAGGATTGTAAGACTGTAACGGGCTTTACTGTCTAAAGTTATCGAGCCACCCAAAAGGCCTCTGACATGGCCTAACGACTACCATTATATGATAGCCGGCACTAACGGCCTAACGTGCCTTGCGAAGCACGAAAACGTTCTAAAAAATGCCACTAGCGATAGTCACGGGACGGTCAACCACCAGCGCCTGACGGCAAATTTTTCTGCTTAACCCTAATGATTGACTCCAATCACTCAGTTCAACTAGGCCAGGAGAGTTTTGATAAGAATATTTATTCTCTATTAATAATGCTCCACAAAAGGCGTTATTACTTCTGACTGCGGAGTGGGCATTCTGTGTCCATCTATGTGGCGTCCCGGCCGAACTCTGTACCTCTCGTTACTAACTTTCCCTGCGCCGCTCGGAACTTCTATAAAACAATTTTATTGTTAGCCAAAAGGGTTGCGGGTAGTTTTTAGTTTTTTGCTCTTTCCCGCTGCGGTAAAGAGAATTGCATATCGCTGTTGCAACTTTGTAATACTGTTAGAAGATTTAAATAATTAACAGCACAGTTTCGGTAACATTTCATAAAATTTAAGGAAATTCTAGGCTGAGAGGGGTAGCCCAGAGTGTAGAACAATAGACTCGGAAGCGTGAGGCCCAGGTTTGATTCCCAATGCGTGCAAATACAAAGGACACCAATGACTTTGTTTTCTAAGTTATGAACGTTTATATCAGTACCACTCGCTAACCGTAAAAGAAAACATCGTGAGGAAACCATAGTGTCTGAGGTGTTCAATCTCAGCGCCCATCGCAGATTAACAATTTCAATTGTTAATCTGCGATGGGCACGCGTGGTAATTAAGGGCATACTCTTTTACTCTGAGAGACGGCTTTTGCCCTGCATTGGGACGTTTATAGGCTACATAATAAAGCCTAGAGGCTTCATGGTTTGTTGTTCGTCATCATCGGCCTCCCTCTGCCCATTGCTGGGTATAGGCCATTTCTCCATCACGTCACTCTCGCGGTCACTCGCCATTTGCATCCACGATCTTCCTACCTGCCACATCGTCCGAACATGGCCTTAGTCTGCGTGTATTGGGATATTTGGGATTTTTTTACGAAGCCAGCTATTATGACCCACTGCAGGGCACAGGGATATTTCCAGAGAGGGATTATGGGCTTAATTACCAAGCGTGCCCGCTGCGGATTGGCAATTTCAAACGCCGAGGTAGTTGAACGCCTCAGTCACTTAGGTTTCCTCACGATGCTTTTAAATCAAATCAATCAAATCAAATTAGATTAGAAAATTTGTACAAAGGCGAGCTTAATACTAATGAGTATTTTCTTCCAGCTAACGTTGGGTTATGTGGATAGTAGTAGTCAAATCAATTTATTTCAACGTAAAGAATTAACAAAATGTAAGCCGCTGCCTTCGGGTCGTATTGTAGTGGAGAAAAAGGCAGTGGAAAAAAAACTTCACTCTGACCATCTTTTCTCAAGTCATCTTAAAACATAATACATCAATTGCCACTTATACGTATACCTAATACAATTTCATGATTGCCACCTTTCTTTCACTAGTTACCATAGCGGAGGATAATCTAGTTAGGGACTAAAATAAATGACTGTATTGCAAGTAAGCTATTACTATTACAATCTACAAAAGTAATCTAAGCATTCATAAAAATGCCACCTAGAGAAGTTTCTCATACCTACTCATTCACAGACTCATAACGGAACTAAACTATTTCTCTCAACACCTTTATTTCCCATTTTTCTCGCGGAAAAACCACTGGAAGGCAAGTAGAGCCGACCGAGGAGCATAAACAAACCCTCTCCGTTAAGATTTGTCGCATTTTCTGCTGTCTTCATTCATTCCGCGCCCGCGCTGGATTATAAAATGCATACACTCCACAAATACGTCCTTCTGAATACAGCTTACCGGCCGGCTGGTCACTGAAAACTCTGCGCTGTGCAGGTGAAGTTAAGGCTGAAACTCCAGCGGCGGCCGCGAAGGTTATTAGGTTATTTCGTGAATAAACTAGCGCCACATAAATTATGTCCAGTAGCAGCAGAGACGCTTAAAAGTGGAGTGAAAGCGGCTAGATAGTGCCGCCGGTTTGCACATTTACAAACGACATCGAAATATGCGGATTTTGGCGTTTTCCCTTCGGGCTTGTTTGTCGGATGATAGTGTTTTTGAATATGAATATAAATTATTTTATTGTGCGCTTAGTGGTTTTACCACTTACATGGTTTTTGAAACGACTAAGTTTAGAACGTTTTTTGGCAATTTTTCCGCCACAGTGATCTAGAGTTGAAATGGACACCTAGTTTATTTGTCGATATCTCGATTGTATGTCCCCACTGCTAGGGCACGGGTCTCTTCGTGCATCGCAGAAAGGTTAGGCCATACTCCACCACGGGGGCCAAGTCCGGGTTGGTGGAGGACTCTAAGACAGTGGCGGGCCTTACTGTTAGAAGTTATCAAGCCGCCCATAAGGCCTCTGACATGGCTTAACGACTGCCATTATATGACAGCCGGCACCAACGGCTTAACGTGCCTTGCGGTAGTCACGGGCGGGCACCCATCCAGCACTTGACCGTGCCTGTTGTTGATTAACTCAGGTGATTAAACAGGTGTACTCACAAACATCCGTCCTTCAAATATGTTTTACGTGTATTTTGTACTTTCAAAGGATATAACATAGTGTACCCCTTTGGAATACATGCGTGAGTTTGTGTGTGTAATTACGGATACCGATTGTTGACAGTGAACTAAACAGGAAGTTTTATTTCTATAGATGTTTCCATGTTTGGAATCAACCGTACACTTGAACCCGAGTGTACGGTCAGTTTTCAGTTACACTATCAAAAATCAATCAACAATTTTATTACGAGTAAAGAATTTACATTCCATTCCATACAATTTAAAAGAAAAAAAGCAGTGGTTAAAAAACTCTACTCTGACTAAACTTTAATTATTTATTTACTAAAGATGGAAAATCGCCTTAACAACTTTAAAAATTACTTAGATATTAACCCTTGTATGCCCCCACAGCTGGGGCACGGGTCTCTTCCTGCTTCGTAATTATTAAGAATTACTTAGTATTTTGAAATTACAACTGTGGGCTAATTACAGGTTTTCACTTATATGATATGGCGTATCATGCTAGGGAAGATCTTCCCTTTCCTAGAATGATTCGCGTAAAATCAGTTCAAATCGCGTAAAATCAAAAAAGTTCACGTGAAATAATTAGTTTATAAATTTAGTTTTAACTTCAATTAATAAAAATCAATATTGTTGACTTTATATAAAATAATCGGTTTGCCTATTTTGGAACGTAACTTCATAATTAACTTTTGTAATTTTTGCCGAGGGTAGTAAACTAACCGTTAATGCTTTCTTTAGACGCCTGTCACCTCAGTCATCCGAGACCACGGCACCTGAAAAAGTGCCGAAACATCGGAAAATTGTAAAAATGTAATAAACGAGCATTAATTCTTATAAAAACAGTTTTAATTATGTATAGTGCTCGTGTTAACCTTAGAAAATACTATAATAACTTCAAATGCTAAAACATCAGCTAATATTCTTGCAAAAGTGAAAAAATCCCGAAAAGCGCAGACAATTCCCATAGTAGCACGATAATAAACAAGTATGGCGCCCAGGCAGTAAAAGTTACTGAGCAATTGTTAGAGGTTAAAACTTCAACCGTCCGTTTTATGCGCCGCCGCTTACGTGGCACGCTTGTTGGGTGATTCCGGCATCCTGACGACTTGTCTGCTGCGAAAGAGGTAATTTGTCTTTTGATAAGTTTCAACAAAAGGATTTAATGTCTGGCAAAATCTCTATTGTGCAAGGGTCTCGCGGTTGCTTTCAACTGTTAGCGGAGCAACTGTTAACTTTCCGTAATCGTGCACTCAACGATCCATTAGTTCACATTGATCCGCTGTTGGGCAAAGGGCATAAAAGGCAATAAACAGAGAGAGTGAGAACGGTATTTGTTCCACACTTTGGCGATATCTGTCAACGGTTTGTACATGTGGACTGAAGCTAAGTGAATTTAAATAACCCTAGTTAAGTTTTATACTTTTAATGATATCAACCCTTTGTATGACCCCACTGCTGGGGCACGAGTCTCTTCATCGCAGAAAAGTTAAGCCATACTCCCCCACGGCGGCCAGGTCTGCGTTGGTGGAGGATTGTAAGACAGTGGCGGGCCTTACTGTCAGAAGTTATTAAAACGCCCACAAGGCCTCTGACATGGCGTAGCGACTGTCATTATATGACAGCCGGCCTCAATGGCTTAACGTGCCTTGCCAAGCACGGAAGCGATCGGAAAGAATGCCACTAACGGTAGTCACCCATCCTGCACTTGACCGCACCTGTTTTCGCTTAACTCAAGTGATTGATTCCAATCGTTCGGTTCGACTAGGCCACGAGCGCTTAAAAAAATATATATTTATTAGGTCCTCCAAACCTCTAATGAAAAGTGGCGCCGAATTGAATTATTCGCCGAAGTACTTAGTACTTTTCCGTCCATTGCTGACTTTTTACTTTATTATTCATAAAATCTCCAAGTTCGTAATAGGCCTTTTTATGAGCAGCTTTTATGCGGACCTTGAATTTCTTTCCTCGTAAAGTTGTTACCTAATTATTATTTGTCGTACCAGCCTCGCTGTATTAGTTATTTTTCGGAAGCTTCCATAGTACTTTGCTTATATTTCCTGGCACTTCACGTTTTAGGGCACAGGCCTTCTCTCTGAAAGACAGAGTATGACCTTATTACCACTCGTGCCCACCGCGGATTCAAGTGCTAAGGTAGTTGGACACCTTGGACACTGGGGTTTACTCACGATGTTTTCTTTCGCCATTAACGAGTGGTATTGCTACTGTGACTTTCGAAATTTACATGACTTAGAAAATCAAGTCATCGGTACGAGTGCAAGACAGGATCCGAACTCAGAACCTCTGAATTCAGAACCTCCTGATTGATAAACCGGTATTCTACCGATCTGCTAACACCGCTCTACACTGGGATTGTAAGTAATATTCTGTCTTATGTTAAAAATAGAGAACTAAACATATCAAAAAAGTACCCGGAACCGGCGTGCGTGCATGCAACGACTTATGAACGTTGATCTGTCAGGATCGTGGCAAGTGGCAGTCCCTGGTCTCTGCCTATCCCTCTGTAATACAGGGGTGGGGTTATGTTATGTTGTAAACAAATCAAATAGGTTTTTAAATCAAATAAATCAATCACACATAAGACAAGCTATTATTATGAATGTTTTATAAGGTACACCAGGAAAAAATAATCATGAAATATTTACAAAGATACAAGCGGCCTTATTGCTTACAGCAGTTTCTTCTACACAGCAGTAACAGAATCTAGACCCAGGTAGTTTTCCTGGCTGCCATATCTTAAATTACCACCTTGTATAAGCCGCTCAGGCCATAGTGCCTCACGCAAACGAACTTGTACGTAAATCCGAGCAGCGGCAGCGACACAAACTACACTAAACAAGAACCCTGAAGGTACTCACAAAAATGCACAACAGATGTCGCCAGCAGCGCCCGTGCCCGATGGACGATTGCAACAATATTTATCTACATCCAAACATATTTTCATTCCGCATTATTTCGTTAACTGGCACCGGGCGAAACGGAACCTTAAAGTGTGGATTGTAGAGTGCATTTCAGAGCTGAGCCAATGAGGCAGCAAGGTTGTTTATTGGCGATATATTACGGGCAGTGCATGCACTTTATGGCCTGAGGAGACGTGAGAGCTGTGCGGTACACAAATCTTTTTGTGGCCCATATTTTTATTTGCTTTTTAACTTTTTTATCGCAACAGTTACAGTTCGGTTGTTACCTTTCAAGTGTGTTTCTCTCCAGAATTGTATTTTACGTGACGTATGGAGTACTATTCTGAGAGCTAATTCTCACTTCATTCGCAAATAAGTCGTAAACGACTCTAAGGCTTATTGTTAGATTATTTTCGGGGCTTAATCGCGTATTAATTTATTGTAATTTATTGAGATTGTCAGTGTAGTGTGTCGCAACCCTAATAGTGCTTTGTGATGGCTGATTGAGGGTAGTCTGAAACCTAATCAGCCGAAGATGCGAACGGGCACCAGCCATCAGTCTTCTCGTGACCACGATGACTGTAACGTCGACGAAACGTCGAGGTAAAATAGCAATAAATTACTACGCGATTAAGCCCCGAAAATATTCTAACAATGTGTTCAAGTCGCGAAAGTTTAAAATATGTCTAAGGCTTATGACTTGGATTTGTACATAAAAAGTAGAGCAACAGCCAAAATCTGTGTTCTAAACGCCATCCTAGATTGAGTTCGAATGAGAAACTAAACGTCTAATGACTCTGTCGAGTTATCTTATCTTATTTTTATGCGACACATGTCTAAGCCTTCGACTATTTTACGTCTACACATTCAATTCGCATGGGCGAGAATCGGCTCCTTGGTATATCAATCCATTGTGCACCCTAACGCCAGCCAACGAGCAAACTCCTGATGCCTGTTTCATAGAGCTAAAATTCATAGTGTTATTAGAGACGGATCTAATTGCGATATTAGGCCAAAAGTAATTCCCGACGTTAGAAACAAAGAGTATTTTGCTCTCGGTGACGTAATATGTAGACAGCCTTAGGTTTTTTTATGTAGCCTGTAACGTCCCACTGCAGGGCACAGGCCTTTTCTCAGACAGAGAATATGGGATTAATTACCTCGCGTGCCCACCGCGCAAAGGCAATTTCAAGAGCTGAGGTATTTCAACACCTCATACAGTCAGGTTTCCTCACGGTTACGATGAATCGAACCTGAGTCTTGCGCTTCCGTGTCCACTGTTCTACCTACTGGACTACTGCCGCTCTTTTATTTTATTTTATTGCAGTAAAAAAACCAGCTATGCAACAGTCTACAGAGATTTAAGATAGGCCCAAATGAGTTAATTACTCAAGGAAGTTTATACAAATGGAAATCTTATCTTCATCATCAACCCATTATGTCCCTACCGAAGGGCACGGGTCTCTTCCCTGAGAATGATATAGGAGATAATCCACCACGGGGGCCAAGTCCGGATTGGTGAAGGCTTGCAATACTAGTGGCTGATCTTACAGTCACAAGTTTTTAAGCCGCCGTAAGGCCTCTGACTCGGCTTAACGACTATCATCTATCGAAGGCAGCCGGAACCAACTGCTTAACTGCCTTGCGAAGCACGGAAGCGCTCGGAAAAATACCACTAGCGTTAGTCATAAACGGTCACCCATCCATGCACTGAATACGCCCTAAGTTGCTTCACCTTCGTGATTGATTATTGTCACTTGGGCAGCCGGGGCTGCGAGCGCTTCGAAAATCTTATATATTTCCTGAAAAAAAAAACATGTTTTCTCTTTTTGTCTGAAGACCTAAGAATGTTATTACTTTGAAAAAAAAACTCTACATTCCAAACTGCAGAAACCTATTTTTTTTTAAATGAGTAAAAGATGCAATTACTTACCGCCAGATTGAGAATTAAAGATTTTACTCAAAAATACTAAAGAAGTACTGATTCCTTACTCTAATTATAATGATCTCTATGTTTATCTATCTATCTGCATATGGACGAAAGCTGATTGAATTTCAATAACCCTAGTTAAGTTGTTTACGTATAATGATATTAATGTCAACTCTGCGCGCGCACTACAAACTCCAACATTCCTGCCTCGCGCAATCAAAGTGTTTCAATGACATACCATAAATACGACGTCCGACTAACAATAGTTGGACCGGCCGTCCCCAGGCATACGATCTGCCTGGCGGGAAATTTCTCTTTATAGTGGAAGGGCAAGATCTCACCCGCTCTTCCCTAAAATATCAATCCTTTGTATGTCCCCACTGCTGGGGCACAGGTCTCTTCCTGCATCGCAGGAAGGTTAGGCCATACACCACTACGGGGGCCAAGTCCTGGTTGGCGGAGGTATTGTAAGACATTTATTAATAACTAGCTGACCCAGCGAACTTCGTACCGCCTAACAGTCGATTCTATAATATTATTTTTATTTTTCTCTCCGTAAGAACCATCCTCGTACTTTAAGAAACATTCTATAAAAAGAATTAGATAGATAGATAGAGAGAATTAGCGAAATCGGTTCAGCTGTTCTCGAGATTTTAGCTTACCAACACATTTAGCGATTCATTTTTATATTATAGATAAAACATAGAATTAAAGTTGGTGCCGTAAAATTTTGTCAATTTAAGCGCCCAAAGTTTAATCCTCCACCAATCCGGACTTGGCCCCCGTGGTGGAGTATGGCCTATACTTTCCTCAGACAAGAGACCCGTTCCCCTCGGTTGGGACATAATGGGTTAGTAATGATGATGATGAAGCCTCCAAAAATATTGAGTGGCTAAACAAATTCCTCTCAATTGCTTGTTCCCATGTGACCTAAAAAGAATCCCAGAGGGAAAAGGCGAAATGAACGTTACTTGGGTGGCTCATTCGCAAGTTTTGTGGAGTGCAAATTGAGTGTCATAAATTTTTTACAGCACCGTAAAGGCGCCTCTTAATTTGCCCCTTTCCTTGGCAGAAAGTGTACCGGGTTGGCCTCCTTTGGGCCTCGACGGGGAATTATTTGCCTTTGAGTTGTTATTAGATTTTCGTCATCAAGTGAATTTTAGGCCAGTTTTTTGCCGTAAAAATAAAAATATTCTAGATTTTTTTATTGCTAGCACACATACAACGGATATTTGTATAATATAATTATGTTTGTATGTATACGTTCGCGATATATTTGGAAAAAGTTAATTTTAGTAAAGTGACATTTGGGAACTTTATATTCTGGGAACAGGAAATTTTATATCAGGTACATTTTTGTGAAGGGAAATGTTTCGTGATACAGTATATTATATGGTTCTAAACATTTTCAAGCAAAATATAGGAGGCAAATTCAAATATTTTATTCATAATGAAAACATTGTTTTTATTTCTCGAACATCAATATTATTAGTTTCGGAATATGTAGAGAGGAAAGTAACACAGAAACCCCACATTTACTATTCTCAAAAAAGGCTTAACTAAGATAGTTCGACTCTCTAAGGTGTGCTGGAAGAAATCTCTTTCAGAGATAAGCTCGCCTTTGTACATGTTATTTCTTATGTAATGTTCTGTTTAATGTATCGTGTGGAATAAAGTTTACCTAATTATAGTTCATGGAATTATTTATAACATTAAAAACATCACAAGATAATTATATGCTATTACGTTTTTCTTATTGTATTCTTTACCATCATTGCATTGAAATATAATTTATCAACCCCGTAACGAATCCACTCTTGTACAGAATTCTTATTGTCGTTTTATATATCTACAGAAGAAAAAAATACTCAAATTTTCTATTTTATAGTATTTCATGAAAATGTATTTTATAAAAACTGTATTATACAAAAAGGTTATTTTAAAAAGAGCGTAATTTTGGGAAATGGGCCTTCCAGGAAAGGGTCCTTTCGACACATAATGTATATATATACATTATGTGTCGAAAGGACCCTTTCCTTATTATATAAATTATCCCAGGATTATACATATACGTATATGTATAAAACAAAGTATACCGGTGCCCCGCGAAAGAAGTCGCGGGCCCGTCCTGGAACTATTTCAGAACTTAGAAAAGTCGCAAAATAATTCCCACCATTTCTCTACCATCCGCCCATTCAATTATAAACTATTAACCCCATTATCGTAGAGTTAATTTTCCTGTGTCAGCGCTCCCTGTTTGCTTTCACTGGCTAGCCGGCCTCATTAAGCTGCAGCGTGGGCACACGCCCGTTTCCGACCCATATTCTAACTAAATGGAAGTGGGCCGTCAGCATTTTTGCCACAGAATCGGTCCTTAATGAAGTATTAAAGCTTTCAGAGATGATTGGGACCTTTTCAGGCGTCGGGCGGGCCGATGCGGGCTGGGATGGGAGTAGAGGTGATATTATATAACTGGTACCTAAGGCTGTAATGTTGGCATAATATTGGAGTTAAATGTGCAGTCGACAGCAGAAATGAAAAGGTTTTATTTATTTATTTAATTCGGAGATAAAACAGAAACATGCCACTTATTCTAAGCTTAGATGATTAAATTATGTACTAGGCATGCATCCAAAAATACATCTCACTAAATACTATATTTTAAGTAAGTTAAAGGTGAGGGCGGGTACTGAGTAATGTATTAAGAGTACATCAGCTGCGTAAAAAAGGACAAAGGACACGAAATGAACATTTATTCAAAGTAGCGCAGAAACTACGGCTTAATGAACGTTACAAGTCAAACTAGGTGGCCATTTCAATATCTAGATAATTTTGGAGAAAAAATGGACAGGTCAATTTAAACAGTTTTGTTGCAAAGTCGTCCGTAACGTAACTGATTATCTTAGAGTATTAGAGTGGTCGTATGAACAGGTCCGTGCTTCGCAAGGCACGTTAAGCCGTTGGTGCCAGCTGTCATATAATGGCAGTCGTTAAGCCATGTCAGAGGCCTTATGGGCGGCTTGATAACTTCTGACAGTAAGGCCCGCCACTGTCTTACAATCCTCCACCAACCCGGACTCGGCCCCCGTGGTGTAGTATGGCCTAGCCTTCCTGCGATGCAGGAAGAGACCCGTGCCCCAGCAGTGGGGACATACAAGGGTTGATAACGATAAACAGGTTGACGTGCTGTCGACTGTAATGCTGTATCTGAACATTCTATGGTTGACAGTGTTCATAAAAAAACGCAGTCGGTGACATTACACAGTAAGGACGTAAGGAGACGTTGCAATGTTCACTAAAACAAATGCAGACCGAGCAATTGAGTCCTTTTATGCAGCTTATAAACATCGCACTGCAGAAAACAGGCCTTCTCTTAGAGAGAGAGGGAGAGAGTACGGGCTTAACTACAACGCGTGCCCACTACTCATTGACAATTTCAATCGCTTAGGTATTCGAAAACCTCAGACACTTAGCTTTCCTCACGATGTTTTCCTTCACAGTTAGCGAGTGGTATTGCTACTATAGCGTCAGAAATACGAAATGGGCTGATTTTCAGATAAATTTTGTCAAAATTTATTTGGGCAAAATTTATTTGTCTAATAAAGTATTTTCACAATAATATGTACGTATAATTATTATATCTATTTATTTATTTATTTATATATTATTGGTTCGTTATCAACCCTTATATGTCCCCACTGCTGGGGCACGGGTCTCTTCCTGCATCGCAGGAAGGTTAGGCCATACTCCACCACGGGGGCCAAGTCCGGGTTGGTGGAGGATTGTGAGACAGTGGCGGGCCTCACTGTCAGAAGTTATCAAGCCGCCCATAAGGCCTCTGACATGGCTTAACGACTGCCATTATATGACAGCCGGCACCAACGGCTTAGCGTGCCTTGCGAAGCACGGAAGCGCTCGGAAAAATGCCACTAGCGGTAGTCACGGGACGCTCACCCATCCCGTACTTGACCGCGCCTGTTGTTGCTTAACCAAGTGATTGATTCCAATCACTCGGTTCGCCTAGGCCACGAGCGCATATTATTGGTTGTGTAGGTTTATCATATTTTTTGTTTATTCAGACCCCCCCCTTGCCCCTGCAGGTTTAAGTTAATTATCTATGTTTATGTAAGTTTATTATTGTATTCCACCTTCTTTACCTGCACTACCCTTTGCCAGTCTCTTCAACAGCAAAGGTTTGCTGGAAGAGAATGCTTCTTGCATTAAGCACGCCCTTGTACATTTACTCATGTAATTAGTGCAATAAAGAATTAAAATAAAATAATAATAATATTATAATTTCACCTGTAAAATATAAACAGAAAGGCAGTTACAACTCCTTTTTAAAATGGTTGTTTAATGGGATATTCGACGGATAAGTTTCATCCCAGGATTAAAAAATCGTATTTGTGACGTATAAATCCTTTTTCGTATTTGTGACGTTAGTATTGTACCACTTGCTAACGGTGAAGGGAAACATCGTGAGGAAAGCCAAGTGTCCGAGGTATTCGAATACCTAAGCGATTGAAATTTTAAATGCGTGGTGGCCACACGTGGTAATTAGATTAGATTAGAAAATTCTTTGTTGCACAATAAGCATATTTATACAAAGGCGAGCTTAATACTTGAGTATTTAGAGTATTAAAAGAATAAAGTTAAAAAGATAAAGATAAAAAAGGCTTGTTTTGTATGTTTACCATTCGGAAGTAGCCTGGCTTCTTTTATTTACCATATCAGGCCAATAAATTACGAATCAATGTAAGATTCATAATTTAAGAACAATTACATAATATAATATATGTATATCTGCTTTCCATAACTTATCGATGTAGGTTTATATATTACTTTACATAGTTACACACTAAGATATTCATTAAAATATACAACAATACACACCCTCTCACACACACTCACTCACAAACATTATTACACAAAGAGAGGTTCCCTACTCACAGCACACTTTACATATTTTAAATGTTATGCATGATTAATAAATTTAAAAACCTATTTAGAGGCTAATAATTTCACCCATGCCGGGATTCGAACCCGCAACCTCCGGCTATCCGTGCCAGCGCTCTACCAATTGAGCCAATGGGCGACTCACCGGCATCAGTGAAATTTCGAACCTCTTTACACTATTCTCTGTATTACGTAATTTGTCCTTAGCACGGGTTAGTGCATTAAAAATAAAAATAGTATGATTAATAAATGTTTTAAGTTAACAACATTCTGAATTATAAGTTTTAAAGGTTTTATAGACCTTATAAGACCTTAATATCACTTCTTTGGAATAATATTACATATTGATGTACGATAACGCCCTCTAAATAATTACCATACCTTTTGGGATGAGCTGCTGTTTACTGTAATACAGGCAATAAGCCTAGCTCAGTAGCAGATGCTGTATGTGATTTTGTGCTATTGAACGTATCAGTCCTATGTAACTTAGCCCTATTTTGTATTCTTTGGTCGATAAAAATATTGTTATTCTTATTTTCTTCCAGCTAACCTTAACCCGATACTCTATCTCTCTCTCTCTGAGGGAAGGTCTGTGTTCCGCAGTGCGACGTTCATAGGCTACATAAAAAAGGATTTATTGGCTCGGACTGCATTTTGTTTTAGTGAACATTGTCAACCATAATTAATCAACATAAAACAAACGTTTAACCGTTCAACTTGTTTGTGTCTTTTCAGTTTCAGTTCATCAGTTCAAGTTAGCAAACTGTATTTTTTTATATTTCCACATTTATGTCTTTTATTTGTCCATCACTGCAAAACACGGGCCTTCTCTCAGAAGTAGAAAGTATGGGCTATTTCAACTGCTATGTAAACATCTCAGACTACTACTGTTATAAATGCGAATATTTGGATGATAGAGGTCTGTTATTCGATCACCACAGAACGGCTAAACGGTTCTGGATGAAATTTGGCACCGGCACTTATTGCAGTCTGGAATAATACATTTACTTTTAATCCGGAAATGTACGGGTTCTCACACAAACATATTTAAGTTTGCACGAACTTAAGCCAACAGCCAGTAATTTTATGATGAGGTAAAATCGACTGAACATTTTGAAAATGTAATAATTTAAAAAAAAAATAAAACATCAATATTTTTTACCTTTTTAGAATTTTAGAAAAATAGGTAGACGAAATCGTGAGGGTTGCGGGTCAGAGATGGATCAGGTTAGCACAGGACCGTGAGGAATGGCGCAGTAAAAAGGAGGCCTATGCCCAGCAGTGGGTTGATGTGGGCTGACTATAGATAGATATAGATAGATAGATGATGATATCAACCCTTTGTATGTCCCCACTGCTGGAGTACGGGTCTCTTCCTGCATCGTAGGTAGGGTAGGCCATACTCCACTACGGGGGTCAAATCCGGGTTGGTGGAGAATTGTGAGACAGTGGCGGGCCTTACTGTCAAAAGTTATCAGGCCGCCCATAAGTTTTCTGACATGGCTTAACGACTGTCATTACATGACAGCCCACACCAACGGCTTAACGTACTTTGCGAAAAGTATGCAGGAATTTCTAAAATCATCACACCTAGATCGGTGCCATAGTATCGTATCTTACAACATGGTACATGGTATGTTGTGTATATAACAAGGCATATGGTTTTAGGCCAAATAGCAAAAGAAATAAGAAATTTTAAGGTCGACTCTACGCTCCACTCAAGAATACGATCTTATCTAAAGGTAATAGAGTTGGTTTTCCAACCACTGCCTCAGCACATAGCAATGTTTGTAAAAGGTTTCTGAGCCGTGGTAGGACTGTGCTTATTTGGTACTACTTAGTTGGTAGCAATAAAAGTAAAGGTTAATGACCCCGAAGCATTTGCAAGGGTGATTTTATGTCAGCGGGAAGAGTAACGTAGTGGGCAGATAGTAATGGAAACAAAGTGCCCGGGTTTTGTTACCCTTGGGCTGGCTAGTACTAGCTCTTAAACGTCATAAGTAAGACAATTATCTATGACTTTTTAAACAGGCTCCTTAAGGACCAGAAAGTCATCATCATCAACTTCTTCCTCTTCATCTTTCTATATTAGTCCACTGGTGGAGATAGTCCTCCCATAAGGAGTGCCATAGCGCCCTGTCTTCAGCTTGCCGCACCCAGCATCCGCCGGCAGTTTTTCGCAGATCGTCATACCACCAGGAAGCCCATTCTCACTCCATTAGCAAATAAGTCGTATACGACTCTAAACCTCATGACTTGGAATTCTACTCAAAAAGTCGAGCGACAGCCAAAATCTGTATTCTGAACGCCATGCTAGATTGAATTCGAGTGAGAAAATAGATATCTAAGGACTCTTTCGAGTTATCTTATCTTATTTTTATTCGACAAATGTCTAAGCCTTCGACTATTTTGCGTCTACACTTTCAATTCGCATGGGCGGGAATCAGCCCCCTGGTCGGAGGGCGTCCTACGCTACGTTAGCCGAGTCGCGGTCCCCACTCAAGAACATGTTTACTCCAACGGCTGTCGGTTCTTCGCGATATATGGCCAGCCCACTGCCACATCATGATCATAATCATCCGGTCTATATCCACTGCTGGACATAGGCCTCTCCCAAGACAAGCCAGAGTCCGATCTTCAGCTCTCCTCTTCCAGTCACTGCCCAACGCACGCGAATGTCGTCACTCCACCTGGTCACAGGGTGACGCTACGTTTTCCGATTCGCTGTCTCCACTCAAGAACCAGTCTACCCTAACGGTTATCGATCCTGCGGCAGATATGACCTGCCCACTGCCACTTCAGGTTGATAATCCGTTGAACTATGTCGGTCACTAAAGCTCTCCGGCGAATAACTTCGATTCAGATTCGAATCCTATACAAAAATAGTATGGTTTTTATGTACAAACGACATGCCGGATTAAAATGAAACTTTGCCAATACCTTTAGAGGTCACCAATCGCGTTATTATCATGCTTAGAATTGGAAACCAATTTATCAAAATGATATTATTTCATTGAGAAGAGTTTGTATTGAAAGTCCTATCATGCTATGATTTCTTTTTTATTCAGTCATTCTTCATCTCTATAATTTAATTATTTCCTCAGTCAACTCAATAATGGCTTTCCATTCAACACAAGTTAGATAAAAGTTTGGCTTATTGTTTTATCCATTATTTTTAAGACTTTGTTTCACTGTTTGTACCTAATATGTAAAATTGTGTTATGTTTCATATTACCTACTACCCTAACTATAAATGTATTGTATTTTCTAAGGTTAACACGAGCAGTAGACATAATTAAAACTGTTTTTATACGGATTTATGCTCGTTTATTACATTTTTACAATTTTCCAACGTTTCGGCACTTTTTCAGGTGCCGTGGTCCCGGATGACTGAGGTGACAGGTGTCTTTTAGAAATCATTAACGGTTAGTTTACTACCCTCGGCAAAAATTACAAAAGTTAATTATGAAGTTACGTTCCAAAATAGACAAACCAATTATTTTTTTTATATAAAGTCAACAATATTGATTATTAGTAATTGAAGTTAAAATTAAATTTATAAACTAATTACTTTATATGAACTTAAAGATACCGATTATTAATTGAAATTAAATTGATTTTTTATTATTTATGCTACAGTCACACTTATGAGACCCCCTTGCTAGAAGTGTGACTGTAGAATAAATAATAAAAAAGAAAAAAAATAATTTCAATTAATAATCGGTATCTTTAAGTTCATATAAAGTAATTCGTTTATAAATTTAATTTTAACTTCAATTACTAATAATCAATATTGTTGACTTTATATAAAAAAAATAATTGGTTTGTCTATTTTGGAACGTAACTTCATAATTAACTTTTGTAATTTTTGCCGAGGGTAGTAAACTAACCGTTAATGATTTCTAAAAGACACCTGTCACCTCAGTCATCCGGGACCACGGCACCTGAAAAAGTGCCGAAACGTTGGAAAATTGTAAAAATGTAATAAACGAGCATAAATCCGTATAAAAACAGTTTTAATTATAAATGTATTGCCTGTTGTAATCATCTGCTTGTAGATAGTACACTACAATCTTGTTTGTAACACTCATATGCTTAACTGACATGTCATAGTGTAACTTTCTGTTTGGTGATTCTAAAATAAATAAAAAAAATTATATAAGCTCATTCAAATATCGACTTATGGATGCTAACCAGTTAATGTACTGCACCTGTTGACTTGTACAGAATTCTTGTAGCTTTACGTCCGCCTTACGTGCAATCAAGGTTTAATGCGTTGATTGCACGTAAGTAAAAAATAGTTATACCTACTGATCATGAAGTTGTTGAATATAATTACAATAATGATAATCATCATTTAGCCACGAAGAAGTCCACTGCCTGCCATTGCATAGTTGTACAAATATAAACAACAACAAAATCTGCGTTGGCAATAATTTATGTCAAGCTGGCCTAATACACACAAACGAACACACATACATACACGCATTCAACCCTTACATACATTCATACGAGCCCAATTGAATATATTGAGATCGTAAAGCTGAAAGGTCCATAGAACGTAACGAGGTACGTACGCTTGATGTTTGAGGGTTGACAACTGCGGCAATGGTAAGAGAATAATAAGTCAAAATAATAAATAAATATATACTTTAAAAGAAAACCTATTTAGAGGCTAAAAATTCCACTCTGACCTCTGGCTAACGTGCCAGCGCTCTCCCAACTGAGCTAATGGGCGACTCACCGGCATCAGTGAAATTTCAAACCTCTCAACATCTGGCTAAATACAAACTGTTTTCAGTAGGTTTTATTTGTATCACGTTTGATTACTATTCCGAAGGTCGTGGGTTCGATTCTATAAATATTAATGGACATACTACACAGATCTCGTTAGCCCCATATTAAGTACAACTAAATGACTTGTGTCACAGGTGCTAACTTGACGATAGATTTAATACAATAAATACACAAAGAACAGCCAAGACGCGAGACAAACTAGAAAAGTTCTATTTCTAGTTTGACCCGGCCGGGGATCGAACCCGAGACCTTCGGTTCTACAGTCAGCGTCAGTCAGCCAAACCGCTGCGCCACCGAAGCCGTTAAAATTCTCACCGGGGGCAACCTGGCCTTAGACTGACTGTATTTCCACGTTTACGATGGTACCTGGTTACTATGTGACCTCGGTTTGGGGCCAGGACCAGCGATAGAGTTGTCTGGAATTTATTATTCTTTCGTGGTAAACAATGCACATCTTGGAAGTCTTGGTAACAAGCATTTTAAACTAGTCTTTGTTATATATTGTATTCCCAATATGCTAACGAATACGTGGTATGTTTGACTTTCTTTGGACTATTACTGAAATTCCGATTTTGAACGAGGATGATGTGGACGAGAACTTACATTTGTTTCCTGTGAGGTGTGTCTTGAAGTATATTTGTAAACATAGTAATTTCAAACAAATTTTAGCATTGAATTCTCGGTAGAAGTGGTCAACGTAATAGTTGAATGTACAATAGTACTAATACTACAAATAGCTGATGTTATCTAAATACCTAAGATAACATCACATTTTTTGCATTAAGATACAGGCACATACATTGCTTCTAGCCCGACACTAGGATGCCCTGTGTCATGGGAACCAGAAACAGCCACAACACAAACGTGTAAACATTCAAGACCTGGGGTTTTTTGTCCCCAGGTGGGGTTCGAGCCAGGGACCTCTTGCATAGTAGGCAGATGCATAACCGCTGCACCACAGAGGTCGTCAACCTATCTACTTAAATAGGCCTAAGTAAATAAAAATTTTGGGAGCTTTTCAGAATTATGAACAATTTCTTTCATTTCTCGGCATCCGAGGGAACGTGAAAGATGAAACGTAAACGGAGTGAACGTGAAAGGACTTTACCAGTGCCAGGGCCTAAAGCAGTGGGCAGAGCCGGCTTGCTAATGACGACGATGATGGAAATATTCCCAAAATTTCTGGAAACAGAAAATCAGTACCTGCTACGTACCTCGTGTGACGTGTGTGACGCTACGTACTACGGGTGAAACCGGCGCAGAGAACAATCGCGCGGGAGCGGCCCGGGATCGTTTATTAGCGAAAGTAATAAGAAAACTTGAGACGAATCTTTGCGAATTTGCATTTTATCAGGCGAAGAACACAACTTGTTCGGTGGACGGCACTATGCGGTAGCGCTGCGGGAGAAAGTAAGCTTACGAATGTCATACACGAAAATTCCGTGGCGCAGTAATTTTTACCAGTATCGAACTCATCCAAAATAACTTCACAAAATTTTATAACTTTTTTGTGAATATTTGATAGTTCATAGGCTTGCAACGTTTGTAATTGTCAGCAAGTATAAGTATAATGGCTTACACTTGTGTATGTCTCACTGCAAGGCATTTTCACTTTCACATTTTCACTGGTCATTAGTACTTTTTCAGTGACAAATACCGGCTAAGTCAATATGCGTGCCCACTGCAGGTTGGCTTTTATAAGCACTGAACCGGGTTCAAATCCCGGCTGGGGGAAAAAAAAGCCCAGGTCTTGGGTGTTTACATGTTTTTGATGTCGTTTTTTCTAGTTCCCACGACACAGGGTATCCTAGTGTGGGGCCAGAAGCAATGTATGTGCCTGTTTATAAATGTTATGTTACGTTAATAAACCCCTTTTGTTGGCTGGTTTGTGAACGAACATCTGAGTCACATAGGCTTACTCACAACATTTTCCTTCAGCCTTTGCGAGTACAACTCCTACAAATGTTTGTGACTTACAACAAAAAGTTACTGACACTTATCGGCATTGACATTTAGAATGTTAATTCTGTACGTTGAAGTAAATTTTATTTTAGATTTCATCTCCGCACGACGTTTTCACGTACTTTTTATATTAATTTTCGCTAATTTATGGGGATAGTTGGTCGGCATTAATTTTTAAAGATCCGAAATAAATTCAAATTAATATTAATAATAACTTTCACACTACACAATCCCTTGTCCTGGTCCCAAACTAGAATACCCTGTGATTGATTTTCAAAATTATTTATTATGTAACATGATTTATAACAGTTACAGCTTTTACACAAAATAATAAGTGTATAAACTGCAACTGAATTAAATGTATTTACTTTATTAGACCGCAGTCGTCTTTAAATGTTAAGTAAAATGTGAAAACAACAAGATGCTATTTATAGCTTAAGGAATAAACAATTGCGCTACAAACATGTTTTTTTATGACTACTTAGGTAGTTCATTTAACGACAGGGACGGTATGGAATACCCTGTGCTATGATATAAATATAGAGACTGTCGAAACTTTGACGATCTTGGTTCCCTTTGGGCTACCCCGTCCTTTCACCTAGCGCGCGGCGCGGCGCAAGGAGCTTTCTTATGATAACAATTTTCCTTGCCGGGCGTTTTTTTTTATCTTTTTTTTTGCTTTAATATTATTACGGCGTCAACTACAGGGAGCGAGTGCCGTTGGCTGGCGCGCCGCTAGTTAAGGCGTTCCACGATTTGGCGGCAAATTATTTTATATCTCCACCTACTTGAGCGAGGGGTGTTCTGTTTGGCGGTAATAACATTTCCTGCTTTAGGTTCTCGACTGTTTTTAAGGTTGCGTACCTTAAATAGAAAAATGGGAACCTTGTTAGATCGCTTTGTTGCCCGTTCCCCTGTCCGTCTGTCTGTCAATATCCTTTATGTCGGCGTCAAAGTATGGAGTTAAAATTTAAAGCGTTTATAAAAAAATTAAGGATGTTTATACCGCAAAAAAATATAAAGAGTATTTCCCGCTGTCCTAGAACTATGAAATGGCAAGTAAGGTTGTCTCATACACAAACGCAGGAAAAATTCTAAAAATATAACTTTCCACTAAAATAAAAAAAAAATGCCTTTGAAGTCTGGGCAAAGCTCAGAAACAAACTGCGACACCCTAAGCAATTAATAATATGTAAATCGTTCGTCGTTATCAAACCTTGTATGTCCCCACTGCTAGGGCACGGGTCTCTTCCTGCATCGCAGGAAGGTTAGGCCATACTCCACTCGGGGGCCAAGTCCGGGTTGGTGGAGGATTGTAAGACAGTGGCGGGCCTTTCTAAATATGTAAATACCGTTCTACAATTTTGTACGAAACCCTCGGTGCGCGAGTCCGGCTCGCACTTGGCCGGCTTTTCTTCATTGAACGCTGGAACGGCTGGAACGTACTAGCTCTTTGGTACTTAAGGCCAGGTCCCCTTAGTGCACATTGCTATCAAAAAGATTGTACTGAGCGAGGAAACACTACATGGAAATGACTACCCTGATTGAGGGCAGTCTAAAACCTTATCAGCCGAAGATGCGAGCGAGCACCAGCCATCTATCTTCTCGTGACCACAATGACTGAAACGTGGTCGAAACGTCAAGGTAAAATAGCAATAAATTACTACGCGATAAGCCCCGCAAATATTCTAATAAAGTACGTGGAAAAGTAGCCACTTTTGAAAACACAGAAATGCACTCCTAATTACTAAAATCTTGAAGACCGACAACAATTTAAAATTCTTTCAATGATAATTTATATCATATAGTTTATCAGCGGGTTTTATATAGATAACAAATAATTAAATAATAGTTTTGGTAAACTTTTTACTATGCAACACTCAGTACAGCCCAAATAAATAATATTTAATTTTAAATTTAAACAACGTAAAAAAATATGATCAATATATGATATTAAAAAGTTTTTTTTTCAAACTTTCTATTTTATTTTATATTTTCTTATATTGTTATACATCTAATTATGACCGCATTTGTATCAGAAAAGGTAACTACAAATAATTTTATTTATTTCTTGCATGACGATGTGAAATCTAATAAAATCAAAATATTTTATTCAAAATTACATAGGTAGAAACTGTGTATCATTGAACAAACGTTACAAGTAAAACTAGGTTTCTTTTTCAAAATGTAGATCTCGAGAGTTTTACAGTGGCAGGATGACCGCGACAAGCTTTTGCTGGAGTATTTAGAAGTGGCAAAAGGGGTGCAAAAGGGATGAGGGCTTTACCTTGCAATGGGATACACCCATGTTATGGAAGCTGTATTAATAAAATGCGTTAAACCACAGTTAAGGTACAAAACAGATTGTAAACTTAACACTTGTAACGACTTCTAATTAGGCTTAAATTACATGAAATTGTATTTAGTGAGGTACATAATTATACTATTTTTATTTTTAATGCACTAACCCGTGCTAAGGACAAATTTAAAATACCTATTTAGAGGCTAAAAATTTCACCCATGCCGGGACTCGAACCAAATATTCCATTCTTTTTCTCGTCGTCAGGCTATACTAGTCCACTGCTGGACATAGCCCTCCCGTAAAGAGCGCCACGTTGTGCTATCATAGGGGGTAATGCCCATAATCCCCACGCTGGGCATGCGGGTTGGGGATCGCAGTTCAGTGGAATTGTACTGCAGGGGGCGCTGCTGCCCACCCCCCGGTTTGTGTCCCTTAGTCGCCTTTTACGACACCCGCGGGAAGAATTGGGTTGGTGCTATTCTCTAGGCCGACACCACACAGACGATGTTCTTTTTCTCACAAAAACATAATTGTTTTACTTACCACCTTAAGAACAAAAACTTGAACACTTTCCATGCCCTCAAAAGTCCCCGAGCTCAGTGTTACAGGCGAGAGGCGGCGTAATCTTACATTTTTTAAAACTTCCACATGAAATTCAAAGTGTGTAACTAAGCCCGCCTAAGCTGGCAGGGACCGGGCGGGGGAAGTGGGCGGGGGTGAAAGCGCTTTCGTCTGTTCTGTACTCGACCGAAACACCTACACAGTTTTGTTCTTTAAAAACCTATTTAGAGGCTAAAAATTTCACCCATGCCGGGATTCGAACCCGCAACCTCTGGCTATCCGTGCCAGAGCCAGAGGTTGCGGGCTCGAATCCCGGCATGGGTGAAATTTTTAGCCTCTAAATAGGTTTTTAAATTTGTTCCTTAGCACGGGTTAGTGCATTAAAATAAAAATAGTATATATTTCTTCTTCTTCTTTATCTTAATTACTCAAGACTTTTAAATTTATTTTTTGGCGACAAATGGACATTATTATATATTATACAAACATTATCATAGCTTAAATATTTATAATAATAATAATTAATGATGAAAATGGAACTAAACCTAAAAAAATCTGATTTAAATAAAATATTTGAGCCAGATCGCTGTCGGGCGGCAGAGTACCAAGAAGGCTGGCGGCATTGCCTCGCTGTATGGCTAGGCTTATTCTTTGGCCAAAGTAAGCACCAGCCCTTGGGTCTCCTGAAGCGTCGACTAGGCGAGACGAGATCTCCTTAAAGAGGAGTCTCGCCTCCGGAGCCCATGGCCCCAGAGTCTCGAAGACTCAAGACCCAATAATTGAAAAAAAACCCTATCTATAATTGAGATTTAGAACAGATTATACTTAAAGCTAAAAATATTAATCTTTGTGGACTCTGAAGGGCACGCAGGATTATAATGCTTATGCTTATTATACTTATGCTTACATGAATGAAGCCTATGTTTCATTTAAATTAATAACCAACCAAACAATATTATATGCATACTTTTTTGATATCCCACATGCTTCTAAATAATTCTGAATCAATTTTACATACATCATTACGTTCATTCAATATCAACCCTTTTATGTCCCCACTGCTGAGGCACAGGTCCTACATCGCAGGAAGGTACTCCACCACAGGGGCCAAGTCCGGGTTGGTGAAAGATTGTAAGACACTAGCGAGCTCTATATACTGTCTGAAGTTATCAAGCCACCCATAAGGCCTTTGAAATGGCTTAATGACTGCCATTACAATGACAGCCGGCACCAACGGCTTAGCGTGCCATGCAAAGCACGGAAGCGCTCAGAAAAAATCCACTAGCAATAATCACGGCACGATCACCCCTCCTGCACCTGACCACGCCTGTTGTTGCTTAACTCAAGTGATTGACTCAAATCACTCGGTTATTAAAATCAGTTTTCTGTCTATGTCATTATCAATAAATTGCAATTATAATTTTGATTAATATGCCAATTAATGATATATATATGTTTTTGTTACGGCAGCTGTGAATGTATTTGTATTTGTGTATGTATTGTTTATTAGTCAATTAATTTAATACATTTTTTTATTAGACTTCAGTCCACCCGAGACCACGCCAACTGTAACGCTGCCGAAACGTCGCGAAATAAGTTATTTTCGTTTAACCTAACAAATAATTGCGATTAGATCCGTTTAATATACAACTATACAAAAATGAACGGTGGTAGCTCAGTGGGTAGAACCATGGACTGGCAAGCGAGAGCCCCAGGTTCGATCCCGAGTGCGGGCATGTACCAATGACTTTGTTTAATTTCAAAGTTACGTACGTACATTTGCGAATTTGTAGTCGCAATACCACACGCTAACGGTGAAGGAAAACATCGTGAGGAAACCCGCGGCTTGGTTGGCTCCGCACGTATTGACTAGTCTTTCCTGTGGGCTAGGCCGACCAAGCTGTCAGGATGGTATAGGTGCTGGGCAAGCCTACACTATCTATAAAACCATGTCCCAGGCACAGCGTCGGAGTGGTACCTTCACCAATCTAGTGTGAGTGAAGATACCACTGGACGCTGTATAAATCATCTCATTAAGTAGATGCAATAAGGCCAATATTATTATTATACAAAAATAAACATTCACAAAAGTTTCGTCTATAATGATAAGTAACATAAAAAAGTGAATTGACTTAAAAATATTGTACAATTCAATTCAATTCTTAATTAATAGCTACCCTAAGGATTCTGCCAATGTTGAGTTTTAGAGATAGCGACAGTTTTTCTTTTTAAATTTTTATTGTTTAAAAAAAACCGCAGGTCGGTTGTAGTGCTGTAATACCTATTATTGTACGGTTACAAAGTGTAGAATGTATACAATATTACAATCGTAAATCAACTTCGTCACTCCTTTGTCTCTCTATATTGAAACAAATAACTGTCCCTCTACAACTTGGAATTTACTTAATTTGAACCAGCGTCCTGGCGATGCCTGCACTTGGTCTATCACTCTTGGCGCGGATAATTTATTGTTTAGAGAGACATATACGTCAAGCCGCTACAAAGCTGTCCCAACTACAGTCTCAGTCTGCGTAGGTGACAGCTTTCACTGACGCTGCAGCAAGGAACATCTTAGGAGACAGCATAAGCTATAACTGAACAAGCCAACGTAGGCACATTACTATCGCTAGTGACAGCTCGAGCATTAATAATGTAGAAATACGGTGTTGTGCATTAATAATTTAGAAATACGGTGGCTAGATATATTAAAAAGAAAACATATGTTTTCATCTGTTTTTTTACATTCAAATGTAAAAAAATGGTGAACCAAATGGTGAAGCTCTCGTGCTTCTTTGCGAAGTCAGTCTCCTGTCCTTTCTTATCCTGTTCTCTCCTCTTTAAATGTTTTGATGTAGGCTGACTGATACAAAAATAATTGCCTTTATTTTCTCTCTTCAAAAACCGTTTATTACTCGACAATAATAAAAAAAAATTGATGATTTATACAGCGTCCAGTGGCATCTTTACTCACACTAGATGGGTGAAGGGACTACTTGGATGCTGCAGTGCCTGGGACATAGTTTTATAGATGGTGTAGACTTGCCCAGCACATATACCATCCTTATACTATTTTTATTTTTAATGCACTAACCCGTGCTAAGGACAAATTTAAAAACCTATTTAGAGGCTAAAAATTTCACCCATGCCGGGATTCGAACCCGCAACCTCTGGCTATCCGTGCCAGCGCTCTTCCAATTGAGCCATCCTGTCAGCTTAGTCGGCTTAGCCCACAGGAAAGACTTTTCTGTTCATCTGCATAAACACACAATATTACACACACACGTCCACCCTCACACGCAAACACACACACAGGTAACGAATAGCACAAGCACAAAAAAGAAAAAATACGGTAACAATAGCGCGGTATCTGAGAAACACCATGAAGACCAGAACATTAACATCCTCTTTCTTCATCCGCCATCGTCTTATAACCTACAATATCTGCTGTGCGACATAATGGTAGTTTCATACGCTTTCCTTTCCTCGTAGAAAGGAGAAAATAATATTTTCTCCTCGTAGAAAGGAGATGTTAATGAACAAGTTGCAAGCATATCTATGCTTTCATAAAAGCGTAGCTTCAAGAGAACTTCCTCCGGAACACCTGAGATTTACCTTGGAAACCTACTGAGGAAACCTCCAAGGAGCCCTTCAGGAGGCAATGCAAAAAAATAAAAATATTATTTTTATTTTTTGGTCGGCTGAATACTTGGAGCGAGTAGGGAGCAGGCCTCGTTGCGCCCCAGTTATCGCGCCAAAACTTTCGCCCAATCCGATTTACCTGAGTTAATTACGTTTTCTACTATTTGAACTTGGCCGGCGCGATTTGCATTGCCTCCTGAAGGGCTCCTTGGAGGTTTCCTCAGTAGGTTTCCAAGGTAAATCTCAGGTGTTTCGGAGGAACTTCTTCTGAAGCTACGCTTTTATGAAAGGATAGATATACTTGCAAAAAGATATACTTACTTGTTAAAATTTTCACGAGTTACTTCATAGGATTTCTAATACTACAAACACTAAAACTACACATATATAACATAACATAACATTTACATACTGGCACATACATTGCTTCTGGCCCCACACTAGGATACCCTGTGTCGTGGGAACCAGAAACAACGACATCACAAACATGTAAACATCCAAGACCTGGGGTTTTTTTTTTTTTTGTTCCCAGCCGGGATTCGAACCCGGGACCTCCTGCATGGCAGGTAGATGCACTACCGTTACGCCACAGAGGTCGTCATATAAGACTAACTGTGCTTGCGACTTTGTTTGCAAGGGATTTGAATTAAACATATATATTTAGTGTTAATATACAGCCGAAGTTTCAGAAACCCAAAATCTTTGCATCGTCATCAACCCATTATGTCGCCACCGAGAGGCACGGGTCTGGGCATACTCCGGAAACTAGAAGGTAAAGGCCATACTCCACCACGGGAGCCAAGACCGGATTGGTGGAGGCTTGCAAAGCTAGTGGCTAGTCTTGCTTAATCTTTGCGTCTCTACGATTTTTTTTTCCAACCAAAGCGTGCCTGTGAAATCAAAATAAGTATTCAGAGTTCAAAGCCGATTTTTTTACATATATTTTTTATAGAAATCTAGTATCGCATTAGAACAGTGCACCCCAAAAAACCTTTTTCTAAGAAAAAGTAAAAATCTGCAACGTGATTGCCTTTGCCGTAATTAACCATACAAATTCAAAGTTAGCGGGATTTGTTAAGATTATTAATTAATTTATTTATTTATTTATTAAGATACATAGGCAGGGCTACACAAATAGAATACGAAATTGAAATTTGACATAACAAGTCTGTTGTGCACCCAATGGAATGTATACAGCGTTCGACATTAAATATAGCAACACTGGAAAATTACTTAAAAGTAAGGAACACAAACTAAAAACCTTAAACTTAATCAAAAAATAATTAAAAACAAAAATCAACTTCTGGAACGTAGACAATCTAAATGTTAAACAATCTAAATTTTAAATAACTTTACTTATTTTTGACTTAAATATGTTAATTTTATTTATTATTCATCAATGTTATGAAGTTTCTTTTTTTCTTTGGTTTTTTGTAAAGTGGAGATTTATAATTGGCCTTCAGCTATTAATTTATTTTATGTACAATTGTTATGTGGCTTTTAATCTTCCCAACAGAAATAAATAAATAAAATAGTAAGAATAACCAAGCTAAGTAGCCATTCCATTCCGCGCCTACCCGTGCCAGCAAAGTCGTGTGGGAAATATCAGAAGTTCCGTAAGACGTTATTAGCATACAAGGCGGGACTCACCGGGCCGATTAGAGCGGGGACGTGTCACGTGTCTATTAATGAATCTGCCGAATTTATTACAGCTGCTGACAGAAAACGTCTCAATTTGGCACAAGCAGTAAAGTTACCGTAGTAAAGTCCTCAGGAGAGCGTAAAAAAAATGAAGGTCGCGCACCTATCTGCACCAAACGAACCCAAATGAACGAAACAAATTAAATTTTAATAGATAGATAGAGAATACTTTATTGTACATAAAAAAGGAAATTACACAGATATTTTTTAACCTAAGAGTACAGACGGCGGCCTTATCAAAAAAAATGATCTCTTCCAAACAACCTTTGGATGGACTGGAGCAATATATTGCAGAAGAAAATAGATGTACAAATAAATCAAAATATTTCAGATACATATGAATAAAACAAGCTTAATTAAGAAAATATTTATACTAACCCTCCCCTCCGCAAGACTGTACTTAGCGCCAACTCCACCGTTCCCAGGTTATGCAAAGTAGTCAATCACTTTAGCAATACATTTGACGTATTTTCAGACAGTATATTCAAAATTAAAGGAATTGTGCTGACTGACTGATATAGCAAGCCTTAACATGATTATGTATACCTACGTATTTTAAGTTTATATTTTAAGTCGCTTCTACTTACAAAAGGCACTTTTTATTTGCATGTCGTGATAACTCGTAAGTAGCCTGTGTATTTAGACTTAAGTTGTGTCATATCTCCAATTGAATGTACTGATATGAAAGCTGTGAGTAATCCAAATAAACAAAATTAATAAATAAAATAAACCCTAAATAGATACATACAAATAAAAAGTGATATAAAAATATATAACTAATATATAAAAATGAATCGCTGAATGTGTTGGTAAGCGCAAATCTCGAGAGCAGCTGAACCGATTTCGCTAATCCTTTTTTTAGAAAATTCCTTGAAGTACGAGGATGGTTGATGAGAAAAAAAATAAAGAATCGACTGTACGTAGTTCGCTGAGTCAGCTAGTTTTATATGTATACATACATTTATAGGCATAACAATATATGGACAGTACATAAATAAAATACCAACAATAGCAGAACAGTACTAACAGTATAAATAACAGCAAAAGTTTCAGATGAAACTAGCGAGATAATATACTTTTACCATAGTTTTAAAAATATTTTTATGAAATACAGAGCCGTGGTAGCGGACCAGTAGAACACCTGCTTCTCAATCGGAAGGTCGTGGGGTCGAATTCCGACATTTAACATTGACTTTGTTTTCTAAGTTATGTACATTAGTGAAGTTTTAGTAGCTGTAGAGGAAAATATGGTGAGGAAATTCTAGTGTCTGAAGTGTTACCGTGCTTCAGCGCTTGCTACGAACAATAGCTACGCACTAGTTAGATAGACCATTTTCTTTTCATACTCGTAGTTATGAAATCCTATGAAACTTTCTCATCAAACCGCGAGGCATAGAAAATTTTAAATTTGGAAGAAACGATTTCTGTCTGTAGATCTGATGGGTGCAGATAAGTGCGGGTTCTCCTTCAAGGCTTTTTACGGAAACCGCAAAGCATCGAAAATTTCAAATTTGGAATAAACAATTTCTGTCTGTAGATCTGGTGGGTGCAGATAAGTGCGGGTTCTCCTTCAAAAGGCTTTTTACGGATACCGCAAAGCTTGAAAAATCGTAATTATGTTATAAATAACCAGTTAAAATGCCATAAGCAAAGTATCAATTCAATGAGTATATTATACGGCCTCGGTGGCGCAGTGGTTTGGCACGCTGACTGTAAAACCGAAGGTCTCGGGTTCGATCCCCGGCCGATTCAAACTAGGAAACAAACTTTTCTAGTTTGTCTCGGGTCTTGGATGTTATCTATCTATTTATTGTATGAAATTTATCGTCGAGTTAGCACCCGTAACTCAAGTTATTTTTAGTTGTGCTTAGTTTAGATTATATTACCTCTGCGGCGTAGCGGTAGCGCATCTGCCTACCATGCAAGAGGTCCCGGGTTTGAATCCCGGCTGGGGACAAAAAAAACCCCAGGTCTTGGATGTTTACATGTTTGTGATGTCGTTGTTTCTGGTTCCCACGACACAGGGTATCCTAGTGTGGGGCCAGAAGCATATGTATGGGCCAGTATGTAAATGTTATGTTGTGTTATTGTTATTATATACTAGGTGACCCAGCAAACTTTGTACCGCCTAACTGTCAATTCTCTTTTTTTTCTCTTCGTTAAAACCATCCTCGTACTTCAAGGAATATTCTAAAAAAAGAATTAGCTAAACCGATTCAGCTGCTCTCGAGATTTGCGCTTAACAACACCTTCAGCGATTCATTTTTATATTATAGACTAGCTGACCCAGCGAACTTCATACCGCCTAACTTTTTTTTTCTCTTCATAAGAACCATCCTCGTACTTTAAAGAATATTCTAAAAAAAGAATTAGCTAAATCGGTTCAGCTGCTCTCGAGATTTGCGCTTACCAACACGTTCAGCGATTGATTTTTATATTATAGATATAATTATTATCTATTAAAAGTATATAGTGTATATTTACTTACTTATATATTATATGTACTTAGTGAAAACATGTCAGCTTTTGTAATTTTAACTAAGTATCTCTTCCGTTTGGTTTCGAATGCCTACCATTTAATCTCTTGCACCATCTGTGGTTGACTGGTAGAAAATGCTTATAGCATTAAGTCCGCCACATTGCCATTGTATTTTTTTTTTACTTATGTGCAATAAACGTATTAATAATAATAATAATATTATTATAGATAAAATTATTATAGTGTGAAGTGTGATGTGACAAGAGTACTCGCACAGAACATAGAACATTCCTCGACCGAAGGTCTCAATGCCAATCATGTGTAAAGTATTAAACCATAGTGCAATATTGGACCACGTAGTTCAGTCTCTCCGAAAATAAAAATGCTGAATGAGTACCTAAAAGAAATAGTAAAGAGTAATAAATTGGATAAAGAAGCAATATTGCCGTGCTCAGACGCTGTAATAGGCAATTTTCGACATCCAATCTGGAAACAATGGGACAGGCTCGGTGGGGACTCCCCGATTTAAATATGGCCGTCTTTTCAGATGAACTTGGTGTTTCAGACCTCGACGGGTAGATAAACATCTCTTTTGGAAATTCAAATTCTTGTCTCCAGCTCACAAACCCAGGTTTATTTTTAACTGGCTTCCAAACCGGAGGGCGTTATTATTGTGGACGCGAATATTACTATGAATCACGAATATTTTTTACTTTGTTCTCGCATCAATTTCAACCCTGGTATCTCCACTGCTGGGGCAGAGTCTCTTCCTGCATCACAGGAAGGTTAGGCCATACTCCACCACGGGGGCTTAGTCCAGGTTAGTGGAGGATTATAAGACAGTGCCGGACGTTACTGTCAGATGTTATCAAGCCGCCCGTTAGGTCTCTGACATTGCTTAACGATTGCCGTTACCTGACAACCGGCACAAACGGCTTAACGTGCTTTGCGAAGCGCGGAAGCGCTGGGAAAAATGCCACTAGCGATAGTCACAGGGCGGTCACCCATCCTGCACCTGACTGCGCCTGTTGTTTCTTAACTGAAGTGATTGATTCCAATCACTCGGTTCGACTAGGACACAAGCGCTTATTGTTTTGCAATTAACTAATAATTTCCCTATTACAATGACATAATATAAAACGTTTCATTCAAATAGGGATCAATTTTTTTTCTGCTCACAAAAACTCTTCTCTGGTGCACAATAAACCAGGCATGGATATCACAAGCTTAGAAAACACCTAGACTGAGGCCATTTTTACAAACGCCAAGTGGGGACCCCCAGTGGGAATCAAACCTACGATCTCCTGGCCAACGGGACAGTTTCATTAAATAACGAAATTTAATGAAATAAAAAATCTTGCGAACCAAATTTTATATTTATTTCTGCCATTTAAATTGTTATAGATACTAAAAAAGACCACAAACTTCCTAAATAAAAAAAATTTAAAGTTACTGATATTTTCGTGATATACTTAGGTACATAATATTTTCATATCTCATCTCACCAGCAATTACAGTCAGGATATTACTTTTTTTTTTATTCTCTTACTAACATTTTTTTTTTAGATATTAATAAATATAAACTAAGATTTTAAGAGCGACGAAACAAATATATATTGCAAATTTGAGTGGAAGGCCTGGTAAGAGACGTCCCATACGGACTTACATCGACCAAATAAGGGATCTATTAGCAAAGGGAAACATAAAAAGTACCCAGAACCGGCGTGCGTGCATGCAACGACTTATGAACGTTGATGAAGCGAAGGTGATCTGTCAGGATCGTGGTAGGTGGCAGTCCCTGGTCTCTGCCTTCCCCTCTGAGATACAGGCGTGAGTTAAAATATGTAATAACACATTGCATATCATCTATAAAAATTACGACGCAGCACAAAACCTCACACAGAGCAGACTAAAATAGAGCCTGCTCGTTTATAATGAGAGCTATAAAACAATGCCTCTATTAGCGGTGTGCAATATACGCCTCCGCGCGCCGCATTAGGGCTCCGGCCTACCTGCCGTAATCTACCGAGCAGCCGACGGAATATATGGCCGGTTGGAATTAAATACGTTATTTTGGAGACGGAACTTCAGTACTGTGCTGTAGCGAAGATGTTGAAGGAACTGGTTTTTCATAAAATACTTAAATCACACTATATATTATACTCGTACAGTCTATTTATTCTTACTTGTCCAATTTAGTAAACAAGATTCTACCATGAAACTGTGACTTTTTAGTCCAAAACTGCCATATTTCCATAAATGAAGTAACTTGGAACACTATTTTAGATAACACGCTGCCAATTTTATAAACATAGTTCGTGATAATCTCAATTTTAAGGTTAGAATCTTGATTACTAAATTGGACAAGTAAGAATAAATGGACTGTATATAATAACATCACACAACCGCACTAATATTATAAAGGCAAATGTTTGTAAGTGTGTATGTTTGTTACTTCTTTACGTCTAAACGGCTAGAGCGATTTTAATAAAATTTGGCGTGGAGTTAGCTGACACCTAGGTAGATTAGCACATAGATTACGCTTTACTGCGGGAAAACATGTTATTCCCATAGAAAAATTGATAAACCGCGGGAAACACCGCGGCTTACAGCTAGTATTTCTTATAAAGCTTCTAAACGTCCCACTGCAGAGCACAGGCCTTCGAATAATTAGAGCGCAGTATTAAAGCAATAAGTAAGGAATAGTCAAATGGAATTAAACACTTTATTGTGAATGCGAGACTCTCGTAGGTTGAAGTGGCGTAGATATTAAGGAATCCAGAAATTCTTTAAGTAATATAACAAATATAAGAGAGAGAGAGAGAGAGAGAAACAATTTATTTAAAGGTACAATACTTCAAAAACAAAACCAAACGGTAACAAAAAACATAAAAAACGCAAATCTTAACGAAAACACAAAAAAAATAATAAAAAATATAAATTACAACGAGTGCTATCCCTTCATCGCAGGTCGTATTAATCCGCTCTCTTACCTGCCGTAATTTATCAAAGAGCCCGTGGAATATATGGCCGGTTGGAATTAAATACGTAATCATGCAGTCGACATAAAGTCACGTTTTTAGCCCTCTGGGATACAGGCATTAAGTTAGGTATGTTATAAGATCTGAATATGATACAATCAAACTGACAGCTGGTAAATTGAAAAGTTGTTAGTGAACTAGGAGCCTAGGGTAATTTTTTTTGAAAATAACCAAGTACAACCCTTCCTTTAGCCCGTCATTGAGATAAGATTAGTTCTGCTGATTTTCCTGTACTTTTGAACAAATTTAAAAACCTCTTTACACTATTCTCTGTATTACGTACAGGCAGCGACATCTGGCTTAAGCTAATTGCATCACCTTATTGCTGCCTGTACGTAATACAGAGAATAGTGTAAAGAGGTTCGAAATTTCACTGATGCCGGTGAGTCGCCCATTGGCTCAATTGGAAGAGCGCTGGCACGGATAGCCAGAGGTTGTGGGTTCGAATCCCAGCATGGGTGAATTTTTTAGCCCTTTAAATAGGTTTTTAAATTTGTCCTTAGCGCGGGTTAGTGCATTAAAAATAGTATAATATTGAACAAATAAAAATCTATAAGTGACGACCTTTTAACGACTCTCTGCTTCTATATTGTACAAGGATATTGTATTGTACCTTGTATTTTGTTATTTATCTGGATATTTTTCCTAAAAATTAATAAGGAAATATAAATAAATAAAAGAATATTACCTACTTCTATTTTTACAGTATTTACATAATGCTTGTAGCACTAAGCCAAGCGTGCACAATATCTTATCTAAACAACAATAATCTAATACCGGTACGTTAACAACCCAATATTTTTTGTTACTTGTTATCCACCTTTATAATGTACCTTCTGCTTGCGTACTCACTGTAACATAAAGATAATGATGTGTTTTTGTGGTTAAAATAAACATTTTTTATTTTGTATTTGTCTTTGTACCAATCTATAATGTAAAAATGAATCGCTGAATGTGTTGGTAGGCGCAAATCTCGAGAGCAGCAGAATCGATTTCGCTAATTCTTTTTTAGAATATTTCTTGAAGTAGGAGGATGGTGCTTAGGGATAGAAAAATAAATAAACTAAATATAACAGAGCCATCTAGTGGCTCCTAGCTGTACTTTAACGAAGCTTCTTAACGAATTTTATTTTTCGTCACGGTTCTGATCGCATAATTATGATTTTATATAGCCTATGACACCCGCGCAAGGATGCCGAATCGAATGACACCTTGTTTAACAAAATCTGACCATTGGTTATGGAGTTATGAGGGAACATAGAATCGGGCATACTTACATACATACATACATACATACATACGCACTAAACACATTACCCTCCTTTTGGGCTTCGCTGCAGTCGGGTAATAAAATTAAAGATTAGACTATTAGGCGGTACGAAGTTCGCTGGGTCAGCTAGTATATCAATATATTTGCATTGTACATTAAAAGTAGTTAGTATTAAAAGTATTTTTAAATAAATAAAGCATAATTTTGATATCGCTGCAACCTGACATCAGCACAGCGAAGCACAAAAGGGCTCAAAACAAACGAATTGCGAAAAAATAGGTTAAAACCAGTTCCATCACAGCATAGAGGTCACAGCTCGGGCGTGCCCCGCCCGCGGCCACTATTGTCTGAAATTAATTTTCCTGCTTCAGCGAAATGCATCTTTTATGAGATAGTGAACGAAAAAGCTGGGTGGGGGAACCCGCGGACGCGTTATTAAGGCGTAAATTTAATTTGTACCATTGCTGCAGGTGCGGGCGTCGGCTGGGGCTTGCTGTTCGTGTATTGTTTGTTCGAATTTTCGCAACATCCTCATATTTATTAAGAGTGCCAAATAAATGGGCATTTACGTACTAATTTTAATAGTTTTAAAAACCTATTTAGAGGCTAAAAATTTCACCCATGCCGGGATTCGAACCCGCAACCTCTGGCCATCCGTACCAGCGCTCTACCAATTGAGCCAATGGGCGACTCACGGCATCAGTGAAATTTCGAACCTCTTTACAACATTCTCTGTATTACGTACAGGCAGCGACATCTGACTTAAGCAAATTGTATTACTTACAGCCCCGACTACCTACTTTGCAGTTAGGTTTTAACATCGGAACGATATCACTGTACCCACATGATTACACTATTTTTATTTTTAATGCACTAACCCGTGCTAAGGAACAAATTTAAAAACCTATTTAGAGGCTAAAAATTTCACCCATGCCGGGATTCGAACCCGCAACCTCTGGCCATCCGTACCAGCGCTCTACCAATTGAGCCAATGGGCGACTCACGGCATCAGTGAAATTTCGAACCTCTTTACAACATTCTCTGTATTACGTACAGGCAGCGACATCTGACTTAAGCAAATTGCATTACTTACAGCCCCGACTACCTACTTTGCAGTTAGGTTTTAACATCGGAACGATATCACTGTACCCACATGATTACACTATTTTTATTTTTAATGCACTAACCCGTGCTAAGGAACAAATTTAAAAATCTATTTAGAGGCTAAAAATTTCACCCATGCCGGGATTCGAACCCGCAACCTCTGGCCATCCGTACCAGCGCTCTACCAATTGAGCCAATGGGCGACTCACGGCATCAGTGAAATTTCGAACCTCTTTACAACATTCTCTGTATTACGTACAGGCAGCGACATCTGACTTAAGCAAATTGCATTACTTGCTTGAATTGAATTGCATTGAATCCCGGCATGGGTGAAATTTTTAGCCTCTAAATAGGTTTTTAAATTTGTTCCTTAGCACGGGTTAGTGCATTAAAAATAAAAATAGTGTAATCATGTGGGTACAGTGATATCGTTCCGATGTTAAAACCTAACTGCAAAGTAGGTAGTCGGGGCTGTAAGTAATGCAATTTGCTTAAGTCAGATGTCGCTGCCTGTACGTAATACAGAGAATGTTGTAAAGAGGTTCGAAATTTCACTGATGCCGTGAGTCGCCCATTGGCTCAATTGGTAGAGCGCTGGTACGGATGGCCAGAGGTTGCGGGTTCGAATCCCGGCATGGGTGAAATTTTTAGCCTCTAAATAGGTTTTTAAATTTGTTCCTTAGCACGGGTTAGTGCATTAAAAATAAAAATAGTGTAATTTAATAGTTTTGTCAACGGAATAAAATTACAGATTTGTCATTTAATCTGCGTTTCTTGTCTGCCACTTTTTTATCGAAGGAAATGTTCTGTCTTCCTCTCATATTTTAAATGTAGCCCAAGGCACATAGCGTCTCTCAAAGAGAGAGAGTACGGGCTTAACTACCGTACGTGCCTACAATGGATTAGCAATTTCAAGTGCTAATATAGTTGAACACGTACTTCAAGGAATATTCTAAAAAAGAATTAGCAAAATCGGTTCAGCTGCTCTCGAGATTTGCGCTTACCAACACAATCGGCGATTCATTTTTATATTAAAGACTAGCTGACCAAGCGAATTTCGTACCGCCTAACAGGCGATTCTTTATTTTTTTTTTATTTTTCTCTTCGTAAGAACCATCCTCGTTCTTCAAGGAATAATTTAAAAAAAGAATTAGCGAAATCGGTTAAGCTGCTCTCGAGATTTGCGCTTACCAACACATTCAGCGATTCATTTTTATATTTTAGATAGATTAGCTAACCCAGCAAACTTCGTACCGCCTAACAATCGATTCTTTATTTTTTGTTTTTTTTCTCTCCGTAAGAACCATCCTCGTACGTCAATGAATATTCTAAAATGAGAATTAGCTAAATCGGTTCAGCTGCTTTTGAGATTTCCGCTTACCAACACATTCGGCGATTCATTTCTATATTATAGAGCTGACCCAGCAAATTTTCAGTCGATTCTTGATTTTTTATTATTTTCCTCTCCGTAAGAACCATCCTCGTGCTTCAAGAAATATAAAAAAAAGAATTAGTGAAATCGGTTAAGCTGCTCTCGAGATTTGCGCTTATCAACAGTTTCAGCGATTCATTTTTATATTATAGATAGACTAGCGGTAGTCACGGAATGGTCACCCATCCAGTAGTTCCTGACGGCTGTTGTTGCTTAACCCAAGTGATTGATTACAATCACTCGTTTCCACTGGAGTACGAGCGCTTTCCGTTTTATTATTTCTAAGTCTGTCTTTTAAAAGTCGTTTTAGTTCATTTCAAAATTTTGTGCACCACCTCACTGAAATTGTCCTAGGGGCAGTAAATAGAAAACAAAAAAGTCGTGGAAGGAAAATATTGACATTCATCAACCGGATTATCTATAGTGCCATCTAGTGGTAGCTTTTAAACCTATAGAAAGTAAGTTAGTCGCTGGATTGAAGGTCACTTGTGCAAAAATGGCTTTCGGGTCAAGACGAGTCATCGCGTGTGCGAGTAATAGTGTGTTAAATCCTGTCCAATCGTACGTTTATGTGATGTAACATATGAATTCATCTTATATTTATGTTTTATACTTATTACTATGGAGTTTCAAGCCATTATTTGCAAAAATAGACATTGATTTTCTTACTTATTACGCACTAAAGTTTTATGTCCTACATACAGGACTCATGCAGATTATTGTTACAAATCTTATATGTTTATCTTCTCAATGAGTGAACTTTGCGGGTAGTTAAGTGATTATTATTTTGGATTTTTTCATAGTCACATCTGAGACTGAAGTTCTAGGAATTCTCAAGGATTCTGACGTAAATCTCAGTGGCGAGGACGACGACCAAGGCCAACCTTCGAAGAACCACTTCGCACCCTCAGAACGAAAGAGGCCTAAGTAAAAAAATAGTTTAAATACTCAAAAAATTGAGTACCTAACAATCATAGAGAGACATAAAAAGGTATGCTCTATCTGATGAATAGTAAAACAAAGGCACTTATTGTAAAAAAAGAGCATAGCGAATCTTCCGTCCACGGCATACCTTTTTATGACTCTATGATTGTAACTCAATTTCACTATTTTTTGACTTAGGCCTCTTTCGTTCTGAGGGTGCGACTTGTGGGAGACCATCGAATGTTAAATTTAATTGATTCTGAAAGCAGTTCAGAATCGGATGATTCACCTCTACCAGCTAGTCCCGCATTTTCTTACTCTTCTTGTATACACCGACATACTTCTAGAGGATTGCGACGAGGCAAAAGTTCTCGTGGCCCTCGTAGATCACTACAATCAGGCCGAGGGCAGGCTTTATTATCATCAAGATCTCATCAACCTTATGCTGTCGATAAAAGGTTTGAATAATTTGAGACAAAAGACAGATTTTTTTGAACCAGCCTGAATACCACTAAGTCAATAGGCACTTTAAGCTTTACATGATATAGTTATACTCTCCATTTGTCCTAATGGTAGGACATAAGAAAAACCTAGATTTTCTAGGGCTAGATTTTTTTAAATATATTTTTTAGTTAAAAAGTAACCCCTGAAAAACTTCAATCTCGAATTTCATTCATATCTGAAAAAAAATAAGTCTCAGCAGTTTAACAGAATATAATTATTTCTAAGTGTTCACCAAAATTATCGATATAGCTCAGAGAATCAGCAAACTGAAGTGGCAGTGGGCTGGCCATATCTCGCGAAGAACCGACAACCGTTGGAGCAAACGTGTCCTTATGTGGAGACCGCGACTCGGCAAACGTAGTGTGGGACGCCCTCCGACTAGGTGGGATGACGATCTGCGAAAAACTGCAGGCAGATGCTGGATGCGGCAAGCTGATGACAGGGCTCTATGGCGCTCATTAGGGGAGGGATATGTCCAGCAGTGGACTAGTATAGCCTGACGATGAAAGTGTTCATTTAAATATTCTTGCATCCTAGTCAATGAAATTTGAGGACAGACATCAGGACAAGTGATAGCGGTTTTCTTGTTCGTTCTTTGCATTTTTAAGCTAGTACTTGACCGGTTCACGGAGTAAGTAAACACATTTAACGGGTCTAATCACGATTATATATTTTTATATTATAGATATAGATATAAAAATCTCATGTCAGTGTTTGTTATCGAAGTCCTCCAAAACAGCTCTACCGGCTTTTATGACTTTTGTCCGAATATTTTCTAGATCTGAGGTCGTAGGCTAATTAATGTGGCAAAACAACCTTTGCCGGGTCAGCCATTTACAAAATAAAATACTCGAAAAGCTCGCAATATTTCGATAGCAGATTTAGTACTGTTCCAAATATTGAAATAGTGAAAATGGACGAATATTACAAGCTCTAGTTTCAACAGCTGTTTTGCTTTAATTGCTGCAACAGTCGGCAGATTTTTTATTACGCGAGTTGTTTAGATTCAAATTAATCTGAGTTGTGCAGTGCTGAAAAGAAAATTTCAATAATTTGTAACAGTATTTTGGTAATCTCTGAAGAGATGTGTCTGCTAGCTTTTAGAATATACCTCAGCTACTATCGGATAGAATCAGATATATTCGTGTAATAGAAATATCGGAACTAATATGATGCGTAATTTTACATAACTTTTTAAAATAAAAGTTTTTTACAGGGCAGGAAGTAGTATTACACTCGTGTGCTTTCGGCGAAAACCGAAGCCTACTCTAGATCCCGAGGTATATTCTAAAAGCTAACAGACTGCAATGTAGTTGTCCCTCTGACTTATTTCGCGTGGATTTGAATAAAAAGAGATGAATCTACGATTTCTCAAACATCATTTAACTCCGTCCAACCCCGATATTACACCCACAAAATTCTGAACGATTTCAATGTCTAACTGTAAAATTTAAGACAGCCTTCACCATAGTTTCATATATTAAACGGGTCTAATCAGTCTACCCGTGACCACGGCAACTGTAACCATCCTGTAGGAACCATCCTCGTACTTCAAGGATAATTCTAAAAAAAGAATTAGCAAAATCGGTTCAGCTGCTCTCGAGATTTGCGCTTACCTACACATAAAGCGATTTATTTTTAAATTACCTACAGAAGATAGTAACCAAGAAAAACAAATATAAAATATTTATAAAAATACAGTGCATAAATATAATATTTACAAAAAAATGTTAAATCCAAAATCCATTAGCTCAGTTGGATAGAGCGCTGGCACGGATAGCCAAAGGTCGCGGGTTCGAATCCCGGCATGGGTGGAATTTTTAGCCTCTAAATAGGTTTTTAAAATTGTCCTTAGCACGGGTTAGTGCATTAAAAATAAAAATAGTATAAAAAAATGTTGGAAGGCTAAAAGACTGCCAGCCTTACAACATTTTTTTCTACACAACCGTCGACCAACCGAGCAAGTCCAGGCGCTGTTGCCTGAGATAAAGGTCTAGAACCTAGTTCAGGCACAGTATAGAATTGTTTATATGCAGCTTTGTCTCAAATATTGCAAGAAGGTAATACCTCCTAAAATGTAAACAACTTGTATTTTTTTTAAGAAATAAAGTTAATCATTATTATAACTGAACGCGCCCTATGTTGCTTAACCTTCATGATCGTTTTAAGATCACTCAGGCAGCCGGGACTGCGAGCGATTCAAATATTAGATATCAATTATTTTTGTTCAAGCGTGAAACCTGGTCAGACGAAGTTAATGCTTCCGGAATTAAGTTAAGACTGTTAAGTAAATTTTTCCTAGGTTTGTGTTTATCTAGTGCATATGTATCAGACGCGGTCTGATACATGTTCACGCCGTTTATTATCAGTGGCTGATGAATCGTGTCGTACGTATCATGTTTGGCGACAGATACACAAACCTCAGCCCAAACGCAGCTGGATACGATAAAAGCCTGTGAATAATAAACGCTAACAGGCGCGACACTCCGCGGGAGTATGAGTGAACACTCACGTCTTGTCGACTGGGGGTCTAGGTACCTGTTTGTTTAGCACGTACGCCCTGAGGAAAGTACGAATATTGCAAACAATGTATGTATATCAACCCTTTGTATGTCCCCACTGCTGGGGTACGGGTCTCTTCGCAGGAAGGTTAGGGTAGTCCGGCTTGGTGGAGGATTGTAAAGCAGTGGCGGGCCGTACCGTTAGAAGTTATCAAGCCGCCCATAAGGCCTCTGGCTTAACGACTGGCATTACGTGACAGCCGGCACCAAAAGCTTAACGTGTTTTGCGAAGTAAGAAACCGCTAGGAAAAATGCTACTAGCGGTAGTCACGAGACGCAGTCGAACGGCCGGCGTGTAAGATACAGGAACGGGCGTTTTAGCAATTGACTTGTCGCGTAAGTGGAAGTGTTTAAGGAGTATTTTAGGTTACAATTATGCATAACATTCTAGCTATTCCTTAGTTATATATTAAACGGATCTAATCTTGATTATTTATTAGGTAAAACGTAATTACCTTATTTCCCGACGTTTCGGCAGTTGCAGTTAAATAAATAAATAATCGCGATTAGATACACAACTAGGTATACTTTGTTATGAACTAAAATAAAAATTAAACCCAATTTTTTTAAGCAAAACTGAGAGCTCAGACTTTATTCGTCTGGCCGAGTCCGTGTGTGCATGTGTAATGTAATAAGTGTTTTAACAATTTGACCAAATAAAATCATACACTTTTAAAGCATAATAGAAGAAAATATTGTCTAAACGCTACCGATTTGCAAACTTTAAGGTGATTCCCAACTCCCAACCGAGATTTATCTTAGAAGTTAGAAATTCTTACCCAGTTGAAAAGAAATTGCAGTAGGTAATATAAAAATGAATACTTGGATATAATTGATGGCTTAATAAGCCTCCTCCTCAAATGTCAATTACTACAATTTAGCACCTCGCCAAATGTACCTCCACTTATTCCCTTAACTACGTCTCATGCCGAAAACAAATTATTTGACGAGTAAGAACTAAGAATAACGTCTTCTCCGAAAGGAAAAAGACATTTTTTTCCAAGAAACAGCGGTATCCATAGATTTAACTGATAGTCCGGGGACTCCAGTGTAATAGAAAATTTAAAATCCCTCTTTCTCTCGGTGCTGAGTTACTGACTGCACCTCCGCTCGGGGGTCAATAGCGGGCGCATTATTATACGTATTTGTCAAACAGTTCAATATCTCGGGCAGATTTCTTCTGCAGTTTGTCTAGCTAGAGGTAGCCGCCAAGTTTTATTCGACGTCTCACTGAGATTTTTAGAGGCGGTGATGTGAATTATGCCATGAAAATGATTGATGTCAACCCTTTGTATATCCCCGAAGATGAGGCACGGGTCTTGTCATGTATCGCAGGAAGGTAAGGCCATACTCCACCAAGGGGACCAAATCCGGGTGTGTGGAGGATTGTAAGACAGAGGCGCGCTTTATTGCTAGAAGTTATGAAGCCCTTAAGGCTTCTGACATGGCTTTACGACTGCCATTACACGACAAAATATTATATAATTAGTATAGCTTATTAATTCCAAAATAAGGTCATAATCAGCAGGTGTCATTTCAATGCAGGGCATAGGCTTCTAGAATAAATATTACTTCATAAAAGCCTCCCATGATTATAATGGTGCTTGTCTTACAAACGCTACAAAGACCCATGTTAAGTTTTTTCGAGCATCAATTATTATATAAGATGATACAGATGTGAATTATGATACTCATAAACACACGTTGGGGCAGTTTCTGAGTTGACAATTTCTACTACTCGAGAAGTATAGCAGTAGCTAAAATAGTTAACGGTAGCGCTGTCTCTTCGAATTCCCCAGGAAAGAGCGTGACAAAACGTTACTTGAGTATTAAGTTAGTGAAATACTCAATTCGGGAACCGGCACAACGTGTGTTTATCTGTATTATAGGTACTATTACGAATCAGCTAAATGAACGAGTTCGCTACAAGCGAGTAGCACGCGTGATTAATTTTAAATCTAGCCACAAAACCAATACAGCGTCTTCAGCTACCCGGCCCTAAGTGTTTTGTCGTGTCTGAGAGAGGGAAGGTACGAAAAAAGACCTCCAAGGGAGAGCCGGCGAGGTGTAAGCGGTTTCCGCTGGTAAATAAGTAAGACTCTAGGAATTGAGTGGCGAAGCTCGTGAAGGTTACCTAGAAATCTCTGGGCGGAGGCCCAGCGATGCGAATCATGTTGTATAAAATTTAAGACAAGATAATATACGAATATTCTTTATTGTATACTGGAAAAAACAACAAAAAGAAATTATTTACAAAGTTACATAGACAGATAGAGAACACTATTGCATAAACAGAAAAAAGAATACAACCATGATTTCTTAAATTTAAGTAATGTTATACAGTTAGCTCTTCCATACTATATTTGGATAGAGTGGATTGCATGGAGAGTATAGTCGGTACGTGCATGTCAAAATAGCAAATAATATAGTCAAAAATAGTCAAATAGCAAAGGAGTGCGAGAATATAATTACTTATAATAACGATACTTACATACTTAGTACAATTTGTGGCTTTATTTTTGAAAGCAATTTGTACCAGACAACGTTACGATGGAAAGTTGCTGAACGAAATTAGATAGACGAGTAGCCAGTGCGAATTTGAATGTTGGCGCATACTTATACAAACATAATAGTAATTAATACACCCAAATACAAATTTAACATACTCTTATCCGATTCATTTTATTTATTAGCGATACAAAACTGCAAGGCAACAATACAAACGCCAAACAATACTTGATGGTTTTGATGTTAAATTTACAAAATCTAATCAAATTCTTGAACTAAGCCATTAGACAAGATATCTGATGTGATACCAAGCACCTTTCATTGCAGAAGAGTGTCTAGACCAAAACTACTCAAACCGTCGACCAAAAAGATACAACTAAGAAAAATACGGCGCAAAAAACACAATGAATCCAAAGTAATATGTTTCCCGAAGTTAAGGAAAAGAGATCCGTTCGCAAACTTGAATTGAAGTTATTATATCTGGGATCGCGATAAAACTCCTCTGCTGTTATAAAATCTTAAAAGGCCATTAGTTATATTGGGATCGTTTTAATTTCTGAACGGAGCGGCCGCGGGCGATGCGCGTTTTCGGACGACTATCTGGCTTCTGGAAACTTTTCGCGGCAAAATGTAATTGGTTCTCGAAAAATCGAACGTTCGCGGAATTTAAAATTCGAACCGGCCAATGAATTTTAAAGGATTGTCCGCCATCTTGGGTGTAGAGCCAAACTTAGGGAAGGTTCGACTGAGAAACAGAAAACGAGCGATGGACCGCTTGACGTTACATCGTTATCAACCCTTGTATATCCTCACTGCTGGAGCACGGGTCTATTTTTACATTGCAAGAAGGTAAGGCCATACTCCACCACGGGGGCCAAGTCCGGGTTGGTAGAAAATTGTAGGACAATGGCAGGCCTTACTGTCAGAAGTCATTACGCCACCCATAAGGCCTGTGACATGGCTTAACGACTGCCATTACATAACAGCCGGCACCAACGGCTTAACGTGCCTTGCGAAGCTCGGAAGCGCTTGGAAAAATGCTGCTGACACAGCGGTAGTCACAGGGCGGTCATCCATCCTTCACCTGCTTGCGTCTGTCGTTGCTTAACTCAAGTGATTGATTCCATCTACTCGGCTCGCCTAGGCCACGAGCGCTTCACGCGGTGTAAAATGAATGTTTGTACTACGCTTTTAGGAATTCTTTGATAGTTATCTTACGGGGCTCCAGATTACAATATGGCGCCACCGACTAGCGCCACCAAAAAAACTTCATATCTATTAAAATAGCGAAAATGCAGTAAATGAAATGTTCATTATCACGTGAGACCCGAGGGTGGCTTCATTCTGATATTTATGTTGTACGTTCGTTCGTTATCAACCCTTGTATGTCCCCACTGCTGGGGCACGGGTCTATGTTTATGTTGTACACCTACGCAAAACGTCAACGGCACGTCTCTGTATATTATATTCTTGTTTATGTGTGCCATAAACATTTCTTTTTATCTTATCTTTATCTTCTACTTAATCTTTCCTACACAGATTGTGCTTAACACATTTTGTAAACGATATCTTAGTATAACTTAGCATATCTTTGTTAAAACATTTTTATTACGTAACTAGCCCATAAAGACTCAATGCACTGCACAGGTCTTCTCTCAGAAAGAGAGAGATGGGCTTAATTAATAATTATTGGCAATTTCAAGCGCTGAGGTATTTTAACTCCTCAGACACTCAGGTTTCCTCACGATGTTAGCGAGTGGTATTGTTATATTATTTTTATTGCACTAACCCGTGGCTAACCGTGCCAGAGGTCGCAGGCTCGAGTGCCGGCATGGGTAGAATCGTTAGCCTCTAAATAGGTTTTTACAGAGAGTGGTATTTTAACAATACATTCACAAATGGACATAACTTAGAGAACAAAGTCGATGGTACCTGCCCGCAGTGGGAATCGAACCTGAGTCTCCCATTTCCGAGTTCATTGTTCTACCCACTGGGCTACTTTAAAACGCCGCTTTGAAACGTATTAAAATGAAAATGAATAAACTTTTTCATTTAAGCCCTCCGACCAGGTGGGATGACGATCTGCGAAAAAATGCCGGCAGATGATAGATGCGGCAAGCTGAAGACAGGACGCTATGGCGCTCATTAGGAGAGGGCTATGTCCAGCAGTGGACTACATAATATAGCCTGAAGAAGAAGAAGCTGTACGTAATACAGAGAATATTGTAAAGAGGTTCGAAATTTCACAGATGCCGGTGAGTCGCCCATAGGCTCAGTTGGAAAGAGCGCTGGCACGGATAGCCGAGGTCGCGGGTTTGAATCCCGGCATGGGTGGAATTCTAAGCCTCTAAATAGGTTTCTAAAGAAGAAGCTTTTTCATGAATTCAACATTAACAAATATCAACAAGTTAATAAAATCTAGTACCAAACCACAACCGTCCATAATCTCAGTCTAAACCAAACTAACCTGAGGCGTAGCGCAAGTCTTATCAATAAAAGAAGCGAAAAAAATATTCAATAAAAACAATTTAACGTAAATCTCTTGCGCCATAAACCGATTTCGCGAAAAATAGAAACGGGGACTCCCCGATAAGCCTACGGCGGTGGCTTGATGAGGACAGCTTATTCACTCCGAGAAAACGTGTCTGAATGTAGAACCAAAGGTAAAACCAGACAGACACAGGGCCAGTTTCTGAATTGATTGATATCATCGATATCAACCCGCGTACGTCCCCACTGCTGGGGTATGGGTCTCTTCCTGCATCACAGGAAGGTTAGGCCATACTCCAACACGAGGGCTGTTCCGTCGCGTCCCATATTATTAGTTTTTATTTATTTTCCTACAAGACAACGCAGGTTTGAATGTATGCGTTTCCTATTTTCGTGTAATTTTATTTCTAATGGGTAAGCGACGATCTTTTCATTTTCGGCGGCATACCTTGTGTGCCGCGCTGCGATTCGCAAATTGCGAACCCTACAATTGCCTATGGACCTTTGTGCGGTATAGACGTACGTGTTACCTACCCGCGTGTGCGCCGGTCGACCACTGTGTTTCGTGTGTCGTGTGTGTTCACGTTTTACTGCTAGTGAGCCTTCCCCTTTCATCCACTGGAGGGTGCGAAAAGAACTACCCCTATGGACTCTGCAGTTGGGCGATACATGCTGATATTGCACCCCTGTGCCGCGGCCCCATTCAACCTGATACCTATCTACTACGAGGCAGCCTAAGGAGTGTCAAGTGAGTCGCCTTATCCCCAACAAGGGCCAAGTCCGGGTTGGTGGAGGATTGTAAGACAGTGGCGGGCCTTACTATCAGAAGTTATCAAGCCGCCCGCTTAACGACTACCATTACATGACAGCCAGCACCAACGGCAGTGCCTTGCAAATGACGGAAGCGCTCGGAAAAATGCCACTAGCGGTAGTCACGGGACGATCACCCAACCCGCACCTGACCGCGCCTGTTGTTGCTTAACTCAAGCGATTGATTCCAACAATCACTCGGTTCGACTAGGCCACGAACGTAAAACCAGACAGACATAGGGCCAGTTTCTGAACTGAGTATTTCACTAACTAAATAGTTAACTTTAGTGCTGTCTCATCGAATTTCCCAGAAAAGAGCGAGACAGAACGTTACTTAAGTATTTACTTAGATAGATAGATAGAATATTCTTTATTGTACACAGAAATTACAGTAACAGAACTTATATAAAAATATAGTACAAATGGCGGCCTTATTACTTAGTGAAATTCTCAATTCAGAAGGCGATCCATAGTTGCACCAAGTGAAATTTCGAACCTCTTTACACTATTCTCTGTATTACGTACATATTACATATTGTACATATTGAGTCGCCCATTGGCTTAATTAGTAGAGCGCTGGCACGGATAGCCAGAGGTTGCGGGTTCGAATCCCGGCATGGGTGAAATTTTTAGCCTCTAAATAGGTTTTTAAATGTCCTTAGCACGGGTTAGTGCATTAAAAATTAAAATAGTATAAGCTGCCTTTGTATATTATACTATTTTTATTTTTAATGCACTAACCCGTGCTAAGGTCGCTGCCTGTACGTAATACAGAGAATGGTGTAAAGAGGTTCGAAATTTTGCTGATGGCGGTGAGTCGTCCATTAGCTCAGTTAGAAAGAGCGCTGGCACGGATAGCCAGGGGTCGCGGGTTCGAGTCCCGGCATGGGTGGAATTTTTGAAATCTAAATAGGTTTTTAAAAATGCCTTTGTATATACAAATTTTTTGAAAGCTTGGAATGTTTGATGGGTAATGTCAAAGTCAGAATATTTTCGGGGCTTAATCGCGTAGTAATTTATTGCTATTTTACCTCGACGTTGCGTATTTTACTATGTGTACAAGTCGCGAAAATTTAAAATATGTTATAATGCCAAAGTCATTGCTCAGTTCATTATAGAAACGACACTTGCGAGAGATGGATCTATTGTAAGACACACTATTGATAGTGTTGCATAATTGCAAACATTATTGTTTTGTTTGAGTTCTGTTTATAACTGAATTATTACTTTATTTCAATAAACTTCAGCCTTTGTTTATGAGATGATGACCGGCTCTGACCCTTTACAGACTTAGGGCCGGTTCCTGAATTAAGAATTTCACAAAAAAATACTTATGAAACGACCTCCCGTGTTCGAACCCCGGCTGGGGAAAAAAAAACCTTAGGTCTTGGATGTTTACATGTTTGTGATGTCACTGTTTCTGGTTCCCACGACACAGGGTATCCAAGTGTGGGGGTATGTGCCTGTATGTAAAATGTTAATGAATGTTCTGTCACGCTCTTTACTGAGAAATTCGAAGAGACAGAACTACACTTAGCGAAATTCTGAACTCAGAAATTGGCCCTTGGAAAAAGAGGCGCTATTCCATAGGCTCTAAGTGTCTGTTCCGTTCAAGCAGCGTCCACGGCGGCCGCCATATCTCCATTCGGTAATTAAATGTTCTGTCACGCTCTTGACTGACGAGTTCGAAGAAACAAAACTATACTTAGCGAAATAAAATTCTCAACTCAGAAATTGGCATTTGGAAAAAGAGGCGCTATTCCATAGGCTTTAAGTGTCTGTTCCGTTCAAGCAGCGTCCGCGGCGGCCGCCATATCTCCTCTCGGTAATATCGATGCGTTACGAGGTCCTTTTGTTTATTTATCGCGTCCATATATTGCGCGCGCGATAAGGAAAAACCTAGACGGAATAAAGTGAAACAACTCACTATTGCGCCGAGCTGAATCGGAATAGGCGCCGCAGTCAGGTTAGATTGGGTATTAAACTTTGGTACAAGCTATGGCTTCGATTTGATTTGAAAATTATTTGCTGTATAGGAAGAGTTTGGTACTAAAAAGTGTTTTGCTAAGGTAACCATGAGTATTGTGGGTCGAGGAAACGGTGGTGTCTGAACCAGTATGTGTAGTTTCGTTTCAAAATCACAAGAGGATTCAAATTCAATATCTTTTTATTATTGATTATTGCACTAATTACATGAGTAAGTGTACAAGGGCGTGCTAAGTGCAAGAAGTATTGTCTTCCAGCAAAGTGTTGAAGAGACTGGCAAAGGGTAGCGCAGGAAAAGAAGGTGGATTACAATAATAAACTTACATAAACATAGGGAGATACATTAACTTAGACCTACAGGGGCAAGGGGGGCTGAATAATAAAAAAATATGATACACCTACCTACACAAATGATAATACATAAATAAATAAATATATAATAATTATACGTACATACACGTCTTTTTATGTAGTTTATAAACGTCTCGCTGTCATGTCATTGTCTCGTCATCCTGACAGCTTAGTCGCCTAGCCACAGGAAAGACTAGTCAATACGTGCGAAGCCAAACAAGCCGCGGGTATCCTTACGATCTTTTCCTTCACCGTTAGCATGTCGTGTTGCGACTGCAAATTCACATATGTACGTAACTTTGAAATTAAACAAAGTCATTGGTACATGCCCGCACTGGGGATCGAATCGGGGTCTCTCGCTTGCGAGTCCATTGTTCTACCCATTGAGCTACCACCGATGTCAATAGAGAATAGAAAATGGGACTTAATGAACTTTCCAAATTCAAATCTGTGTCCATTTCAAAGAGTGGATCATTTTGAAGAAAAAATGGACTAAAACTATTTTTATTAGTAATATATCATCGTAGTTCATAGAATAATTTGTGAGCCTCGTGGATCGAGGGTAAACACGCTTTACTACCAAGACAGAGGTAGGGGTATCCCCACCGGTGTACACCGTATCTGATAAAGTACATTGTAAAAGGACCCAGCTTGCAGCGGTATCCTAATTTGGGACATGTGATTATGTACTGTGGAAGTATTTAACTTGGAATGCCTATACTATATATTGTAACATAAGATAACCTCACGCTAACGGTGAAGGAAAACATCGTGAGGAAACCCGCGGCTTGGTTGGCTCCGCACGTATTGACTAGTCTTTCCTGTGGGCTAGGCCGACTAAGCTGTCAGGATGGTATAGGTGCTGGGCAAGCCTACACCATCTATAAAACCATGACCCAGGCACTACAGCTTCGGAGTGGTCCCTTCACTTATCTAGTGTGAGTGAAGATACCACTGGACGCTGTATAAATCATCTCATTAAGTAGATGCAAAAAGGCCAATATATATATATAAGATAACCTCACGCCTGTATCAAAGAGGGGTGCAGAGGTAGAGACCATGGGGCAGGGACTGCCATTTGCCACAATTCTGACAGATTACCTTCGCTTCATCAACGTTCATAAGTCGTTGCATGCACGCACCCCGGTTGCGGTACTGTATATTGTATTTTCCTTATATACTCGTACTTTTTTATGTAGCCTTTAATCGTATTCCTTCAGGACACAGGCATTCTCTTAGAGAGTCAGAGAACTTGTATATAATATACTGATATACTGCTTAGGATTGCGGAATATATCTATTTTACTATTTAAGTCAATATTCTTTATTTATAAAAAAACCCTTTTTCATTCCACCATCTCGGAAAGAGTATTTTTAATCTTCAATATCTGAGTGGAAAAGCCGTTTTTATTCTCTAGAGGATAAAGTAAATTGAATTTAGAACATCGTGTGCACTAAGTTTGTGAATTAAAAAAGTGTACCTATCTTGTGATTGTAAACGTTTTTTTTTTGCATTTAGTCATTTCCTCGCTGAGGTGGAATGAAAAGTTACGTGTTGCACTCAAGTGCAAAGATTTTTCACCTCGTGCTCTTTTGATTCCCTCGCTAACGCTCAGGATTCTAATTTTGAATCACTCGCTGCGCTCGTGATTCAATTTTAGAATCCTTCGCTTGCTCGGTCATCAAAATTGAACACGCGGTTAAAAAGCAACTTTGCACTCTTGTATAACAAATAACTATTACCTCATTTTTTCTGCAAAATGACAGTTATTGAATCACCACATCACATCTCATCTCACTAATATAACAGAGGCAAAAGTGTATGTTAATTACTTTTTCACGTCTATACGGCTGGGGCGAATTTAATCAAATTTGGTATGGACTGACAACCTGGATTAACAAGTCGGCTACGTTTTACTACTTTGAAAAATACTTTATACACACATAAAATAATAAAGAAAGCAAAAAATTATAAAAAAGGTAACACCACGGGGCACGCCGTTATCAACCCTTATATGTCCCCACTGCTGGGGCACGGGTCTCTTTCTGCATCGCAGGAAGGTTAGGCCATACTCCACCACGGGGGCCAAGTCCGGGTTGGTGGAGGATTGTGAGACAGTGGCCGGGCCTCACTGTCAGAAGTTATCAAGCCGCCCATAAGGCCTCTGACATGGCTTAACGACTGCCATTATATGACAGCCGGCACCAACGGCTTAACGTGCCTTGCGAAGCACGGAAGCGCTCGGAAAAATGCCACTAGCAGTAGTCACGGGACGCTTACCCATCCCGTACCTGACCGCGCCTGTTGTTGCTTAACCAAGTGATTGATGTCAATCACTCGGTTCGCCTAGGCCACGAGCGCTTCCGCGGGGCACAGCTTGTAAATAATATGGCTGAATGACTTATCACGAGCTATCGGAGTTCTTAGCTCTTTTTATGCTGGTTTTCTAATCAATAGCTGCAGATGAAAAATGCCCCGTCTGACAGGAATGTGTGCACGTCGCCATTATTCACCCAAATAATAAAGGTTTAGATTTACATTTTTGCAAAATAAATTAAGAACTCGCGAATGTCGTGCGCAGTGGAAGAATGAATAACGAGGGTGACCATGGACATAGGAAAACTGGAATGAACCATCGGGTTTCTTCGGGATTTAATAAACACACGAGATAGTAAAACAATAATAATGTTATATTTAATTTACATACCTACTCATGGCAGTGTCCTGAAGGAGATATTCAAACAAATACGTGAACAACATAAATTTGATTTTAATAATAATAATAATATTTTATTCACAAAAACACGATACAAATTCTATGGAAACTTATGAATTAGCTGTAGTACCTTATAACTAAGAGTTTTCTAGTGACCACCACACAAGGTCGAGCCTGAATCGTGGCGGCCTAGGTTACGATTGTGTACAGTGTACGTATTATCGATTGACAAAGGTCGCTGAATCATAGACTAATTTTACACGGTGTGTGCGGGATTTACCACCAACCCGGACTTTGCTCCCATGGTAGAGTGTGGCCTAACCTTTTTGTGATGCTAGAAGAGACCCGTGTCCCAGCAGTGGGAACATACAAAGGGTTGATATCATTCATGCGGTATGTAACTGAGGGCCAGACCAGAAACCAGCCCTTGGTCTTCTTCTTCAGGCTATATTATGTGCTCAACTGCTGGACATAGCCCTCCCCTAATGAGCGCCCTGTCTTCAGCTTGCCGTATCCAGCATCTGCTGGCAGTTTTTCGCAAATCGTCATCCCCTTAGTCCCTTAGTCTGTCTGTAATTTATGTATTTTTTATAATGAATAATGCATTACAAAAAATACTGCAGAATAATGCAGGTAAAATTTGTGACGTTACCATTACATTATGTTTTAAAATATAATAGCGACGTTGCCTCTTTGCATGGCCAGACTTATGCTATTACCGACGCCTTCGATCTTAATATTTATTGTTTCAAAGCCAACCATCAACTAGTCTCCTGTTTTACTCTCAGGATGGTCACAGTAGACACGTAGCTATGTGCATTTTTAAGGCTCATGGGGGAGGGATAAAAAATGGCTTCTTTTTAATAGGTTCAGCGTTGGGAAGTGATTTAATGATTCCCACTTGATTCTAATGCTGTGCGCGAAGTGACGCGGGGAACCATGGACGCACTACTCACACCACCTGGGTGTCTTATTTCCCATACTTGAAGTATAAAATACCAGGTCACCAGAAACCTCAAGACTTGGTAGAAACATACAGCTTAGAGCGCCCAGCCAATGCACGTCTGGTGACCTTAAGCTGGAAGGAAATTCAAAGAAACTGAAGACCTGTTAGTTTTGTTGTAGGTACACAGGTACCAAGCTGCAGCGTAATTGATTAAACGAGGGTGACTAGAATAGGGATTCCTGTGCGAGTGTGAATCGAATGATTATTGTCGAATTTAAATGGGAAACCCTTATTGATTCCGGTAGGAAGTGAGTTTTTTTCTAACGAGAAGGGTAACATACCGTGTGCAATGTTAAATTAATCAGTATTGAATTTGTTGAGTCTATACTATATCCTCTTATAAACGTAGTTATGTTTGAATCAACACGTAGCTAAGCTCAACGACTTTGTTTCCTAAGTTACGTACATTTGTAAAATTATAGTAGCAATCGATATCCCCACTGCTTGGGCACGGGTCTCTTCCTGCATCGCAGGAAGATTAGGCAATACTCCACCACGGAGGCCAAGCCCGGGTTGGTTGAGGAGTGTAAGATGGCGGGCCTTACTGTCAGAAGTTATCAAGCCGCCCATGAGGCCTTTGAAATAGCTTAACGAATGCCATTACATGACAGCCGGCACCAACAGCTTAACGTGCCTTGCGGACCACGGAAGCGCTCGGAAAAATGCTACTAGCGGTAGTCATGGGAGGGTCACCCATGTGATTGATTTCATTCACTTGGTTCGACTAGGGCGCGAGCGCTTACGCACGAGTAGCTATGCTCGCTAATACTTCATATTAACGAGCAATAGCTACTCGAGTTGAAGGAAAACATCAACTCAGTGCTTGTAATTGCCAATCTGCGGAGGCCTTACAGCTTTAGCAATAAAGCTACAAATTGTACTCTCTAAATTAACATGTTTTATAATATGTGCTGTGGTGTACAATAAAGCTGTGTGGTGTCGGCCTAGAGAATAGCACCAACCCCAATTCTTCCCGCGGATGTCGTAAAAGGCGACTCAGGGACACAAACCGGGGGGTGGGCAGCAGTGGCCCCTGCAGTAAAATTCCAACAAATTGCGATCCCCAACCCGCATGCCCAGCGTGGGGATTATGGGCATTACCCCCAATGATGGCACAACCTTGCGCTATGGGGCTCATTAGGGGAGGTCTATGTCCAGCAGTGGACTAATATAGCCGGAAGAAGGAGAAGAAGTACAATAAAATATATTTTTATTTTATCTTATTTTTCTAAGAGAAGGCCTGAGTCCTACAGTGAGACTTATATAGACTACATAATGAAAAAATAATATCACTAAAGCAAGTACGTACCTACTATCTTAAGATCAAATTCTAAGAACCAAAAATTTTGTCAACTGGTTGACATGATAAAAGTTTAAAAACCTATTTAGAGGCTAAAAATACATGATTTCACTATTTTTATTTTTAATGCACTAACCCGTGCTAAGAAACAAATTTAAAAACCTATTTAGAGGCTAAAAATTTCACCCATGCCGGGATTCGAACCCGCAACCTCTGGCTATCCGTACCAGCGCTCTACCAATTGAGCCAATGGGCGACTCACGGCATCAGTGAAATTTCGAATCTCTTTACAATATTCTCTGTATTACGTACAGGCAGCGACATCTGACTTAAGCAAATTGCATTACTTACAGCCCCGACTACCTACTTTGCAGTTAGGTTTAACATCGGAACGATATCACTGTACCCACATGATTACACTATTTTTATTTTTAATGCACTAACCCGTGCTAAGGAACAAATTTAATTTAAATTTTTAGCCTCTAAATAGGTTTTTAAATACTTTATACATTGTTATGATTTATTCTGCTCAATAAACATTTTTCATTACATGTCATTTTTAGATGTACAAATAAAACATAGAAAACCATAATTTCAGAGGTACCTAATACGAGTAGGTATATAATGGCATAATGTACAAACTGCCTAGCCTCGCCGATCGCTCTTGCGGCCCGATACCGGTCGGGTCAGGGCTCGTGCCCCGGCCCCGGGCACGCGAGATGCACAGATAAGGTTACTACGTCTTCATTCTACCCAACGGCGGATGATCCATCGAGTGCATCGGAGGTTATTGGCGCAGGCTGCCAGAGCTAACGGGGAATGGGTATAAAGTGCTTACCTGCACGAATAAAATGTACAGTGCTACACAAGCAATAAGTCTCGCGGGTGTACCTGCGCAGATGACCAAATTTTGGATGTGCGGCAAGTTGATCGACCAATCAGATAGTTTCATTTTATGGCAGGCCGCGTGCCTTTGTTGCTATTGGTTGATTCAACGTCATCGATGCAGGTGACTATCAGTTTGGCAATATTAGCGTGAGCGAAATAGGTAGCGCTACTGCGGCAGTCAATTCTGCACCTTAACCGTATCGGTTAAAGATCATGTTGAATGTACTTATAGCTTCGGGTACTTTCGTTACACTTCTTCCTAGTCTGCGCGAACGTAGATTCCCGAAGGGACTTTTATAATGTGTAGTACTGTACTTACGTAAAAGCATGTTAACATCGAAAACATCGTGAGGAAACCTGAGTATCTGATGTGTTTAAATATCTCAGTGCTTAAAATTGCCAATCGGCGGTGGTGGGCACGCATTTTTTTTTGGTATTTCGATATCAACCCTTGTATTTCCCCACTGCTGGAGCACGGCTTTCTTCCAGTATAGCTTTTATAACACAATATGCATTGCATTTCATGTAATAAATAAGAATAAACCTAATAAAAACAACATTTTGTTTCATTTACCTTTCACCTTTACCATTTACCTTTTTCATTTTTATATATCGACATAGACATCAACCCTTGGTATTTCCCCACTGCTGGGGCACGGGTCTCTTCCAGCATAACGGGAAGGTTAGGCCAAACTCCACCACGGGGACCAAGTCTGGATTGGTGGGTGATCGTAAGACAGTGCCTTACTTTCAGAAGTTATCAAGCCGCCCGTCGTTAAACTATGTCAGAGGCCTTATCTGACATAGTTTAACGACTGCCATTAAATGGCAGCCGGCACCAACGACTTGTCGTCAGGCTATACTAGTCCACTGCTGGATATAGCCCTTCCCTAAAGAGCGCCACGTTGTGCTATCATAGGGGGTAATGCCCATAATCCCCACGCTGGGCATGCGGGTTGGGGATCGCAGTTCGGTGGAATTGTACTACAGGGGGCGCTGCTGCCCACCCCCCGGTTTGTGTCCCTTAGTCGCCTTTTACGACACCCGCGGGAAGAATTGGTTTGGTGCTATTCTCTAGGCCGACACCACACAGCGCCAACGACTTATCGTGCCTTAAAGCGCATTGGAATTTTTGCACTTAATTAAGACAAAAAGAAAAACAATATTTAAACAATATATAAACATATGCCGAAACCTCCCATCTGCCGAAATCGACTAGGTTTATCTGAGGATAAGATTTTTTTAAGAGTAAATGATTTAACACACTGTTGAAAGCAGTGCTAGTGATATGTAACTAAGCCCATACTTTCTCTCTGAGAGAAGGAGTGGGCCCTACGGTAGGACGTTTATAGAATACATAAAAATAAAGTATGCTTCATAGTTAGAATATTTTCGGGGCTTAATCGCGTAGTCATTTATTGGTATTTTACCTCGACGTTTCGACGTTGTTACAGTCATCGTGGTCACGAGAAGTCTGATGGCTGGCAACCGTTCGCATCTTCGGCTGATGAGGTTCAGACTACCCTCAATCAGCTATCACAAAGCACTATTAGGGTTGCGACACACTACACTGGCAATGTCGGACGATACGCCATGCGACTTTTTTCCACTCGAACACATCTTGATGACCGGATCCCACGTTTGCGACAGTTTGAAACCACATTCCCGATTAAAAATTTTGTGTTTCTTAATTTCAACCGCTTCACGCACAATTTTTTTTTTAAATTTTTTATTTTACATACTGGCACATACATTGCTTCTGGCCCCACACTAGGATACCCTGTGTCGTGGGAACCAGAAACAACGACATCACAAACATTCAGCTATAACAATGGCGATCGTTGGAAAGCACCGATGGTTTGAGCAATTCTATCCAGTGCTTTGAACATTCGGTTATTTAAGCCAAAGATCGTACAACCACCAAAACTGTACGGGCTACCTAAAATACATAAACCTAGCGTTCCATTGCGACCTATAGTGAGTCAAATAAACTCGCCGACTTACAGCCTTGCAGGTTATGTTGCTAAGGTACTACAGCCATTGGTAGGTAAGACATTTTCCTTCGTAAAAGATTCTCGCCTTTTCATTTGTAAAATATCCTAACCCTAAAATATTCTATGTGTAAAAGTCGCGAAAGTTTAAAATAAAGTATGCTTCGTATAAATTGAAGGTTAAAAGGAAGACCAATAGTGTTCGGAGATCTGCCTTTATACATACGTAATGAAATGGTATATACAGCAGTGTCCAGTGGTACTTTTACGCAGACTAGATGGGTAGATGTAGTGCCTGGGACATTGTTTTAGATTGTTTAAACAAAAACAAATTTTTCAGTAACTTAAGATACTTTATTTATACATATTTTGATTTTTAAGTAAAATAATAAATTTTCCTATAACTATATACAGCATTAATATTAAAAAGATTTACATACCTATTTACAAAAAAAAAAAAAGAGAAAAGTTTAAATAAAAAAGTCTACACCGCTGCCGATGGGGAGAGTTCCCAAGACACAGGCAGCATTCCCTCTCTGAATGGCCAGGCTGATGCGCTGGCCGAGGTAGCTACCAGCTCTTGGGTCGCCCGATGAGTCGACAAGGCGCGTCGCTATTTCTTTTTGAAGTTTACGCGCCTCGGGCCCCCATGGAACTTAAGCATAGCCGTAGGTCTGTGCGTGTAATGCTTTTTGTAATAAGAGTATTTATTATTTGCAAAATCCAAAACTTTTGTGTTAATTCTAAAAATTGGTAGCTAATTTAAAAAAATCTCGCGCACAGTGTTTGGTATAGAAATCTTTTGAAACGGCTTCACGGATTTTTATAAATTTTCTGGGTATATTCAGGAGGTCTGAGAATAGGTTGTATGCTAATTAATATCGCAAAACAATGTTTTCGAGGTCAGCTATTGTATGTAAAAAAAATCCATTAACCGGTTACATTATTTGGACATTTAGCTGACTCCCACACTAGGCAAAGCCTGTCTCGTGTGAGAAAAACATTGTTGTACAAGTATAAGTTTACGCGGTTGTGATTCGAGACATTTGTGAGATAAAAAATAAATAAATAGCTCAAAAAGTAAAAAAAAAAATACAAGAAATGATTAAGTGAGGCAACGCCGACTTGCACCAGTTTCTTGCACTTGGTACCGGAAAAATATACTTCTAATAACATGTTGTAAGATTTCATTCTGCGATCGACTGCAGAATCTGCTTTTATAAAGCTCAAGTGCACAGAAAAAGCGTTCTAAATTCATTCCATTGTAGGGAACAGACGTTCAATAAGAATAAAAACTTCCACAAAACACAAATATATTTTTTTCTTAATAATTTTACAATTGTTGAACAACAATATGTACATCTCAAGCTCAAGCGCTTTGAGCAACGCCCATTGAAAAGCAGAGGGCAGAATCAAAAAATATCAAGCAGAAACAAAAAGCGCTGAAGCACTCTTCAACTCTAGACTATAGGAAGCAGTCTCATCGGAATGGTCGATAATTGCCTGCAAATAAAGAACGGCGCTTTGTAAGCGTCAAATTAATTAATTATTTGACTCGACAAAGGCGCCAATAAGCCCATTCTCACGACAAAATAGTGCCCGGAAAGAAGGGTCCTATTCTCTTAGTCAATAGAGAGAATTAGATCTTTTCTTGACATTTTATTTGTACGTGATGTGCGATTTCCAAAAAATTCTATTATTACCTTCAAGGTTAGGACTGGTACACTGCTGGACATATGCCTCCCCTAATGCACGTCACTTCTTTCTGTCCTCAGCCATCCTCATTAAGAGAGATATAACATTTACAAACAGGCATATACATTGATTCTTGCCCCACACTAGGATACCCTGTATCGTGGGAACCAGATACAGCGACATCACAAAGATTTAAACATCCAAGACCTGGGGTTTCTTTTTTGTCCCCACCCGGAGTTTGAACCCGGGACCTCTTGCATAGTAGGCAGATGCACTCTTTCGGCACAGACGTCACGTATCTTTAAGCATTTGTAATATCGATACCACGGAGCGTTACCGTTTCCGTGGTCACGGGTAGACTGCCGTGACGAGTACAGTCAATACTACTACAAAAGTAACTTTAACTAGCCTTAAACATTCAGGTCTCCTCACACCGCGTTCCCTCATAGTCCCCCGGCAGTTGGCAGCCGCAAGTAGCGACGCGGCATTATGGTGAATTTCGCGCGAATGCAACTAGCGAGCGTTAATTATTACTATAGCATGCTGCACCTCGGTTGGGGATTATTTTTCACTGCACTGTGCACCGACCTGGCGGGGTGGGGGTATAAACGGTTTGTTTGATAAACCAATTTGGAGGAAGGTGGAGAGAAGAAACTATGAAAAAAAAACGTCCCCCTGAGAAAAGACCGTTTTTTTCACGTATTTCATTTGTGGTTGACTGGTAGAAAATGCTTATAGCACTAAATCCGCCACATTGCCATTGTATTTTTTATACTTATGTGCAATAAACGTATTAATAATAGTAATAATATTTTTTTCAAGGTTTTTTTTACTTCAGAAAAAAACCGTTTCTTTACATCACTAATTGTAATTACTAATTTTTAGCCTCTAAATAGGTTTTTAAAATTGTCCTTAGCACGGGTTAGTGGATTAAAAATAATTATAGTATAATAATGTGGGTGCAGCGATATCATTCCGATGTAAAAACCTAACTGCAAAGTAGGTAGTCGGGGCTGTAAGTGATGCAATTGACTTCAGCCAGATGTCGCTGCCTGTACGTAATACAGAGAATAGTGTAAAGAGGTTCGAAATTTCACTGATGCCGGTGAGTCGCCCATAAGCTCAGTTGGATAGAGCGCTGGCACGGATAGCCAGAGGTCGCGGGTTCGAATCCCGGCATGGGTGGAATTTTCAGCCTCTAAATAGGTTTTTAGAATCACTAATTGTGCTACCAATTTACCATCCATTTATTAATTTATTTGTATTGTTGGTTCTCTATTACAAATGCTTGCATTGATTGTTCGTACGTCACTTAAGCAGGTTCTTGCAGAATACCAGCGTCACGAGTTGTCCACTGACAGCCTAGGACATATGCTGAGTCTAGAACCTTTTCTGGTACCATGACACACAGTGGCCTCATCCAGCGCCTCCACCAGCTGAGCTCACTGTGCCACGGCTGTATAAATTTAACAATTACTTTAATTATTGGTATTTCTTACCTTAAGTGTGTTCTTTAACTGGCCATGTTATTATTTTTAAATTTTATGTGTGTTGTGGTATTTGAATAAATGTTTTTCTATTCTATTTACACGAAAAAAAATCGTGCTGACATAGCGTAAATCTATATAGTCAATAGCACATTTAAAGACTGGCACAGCTACGAGGCCGTATCGTCTTGCATCCATTGCCTTAAAAGAGAAGGAAATTAGAACTCAACAAAACTTAGATGTGTAAGCCTTGTGGAGTAAGATGTAGAAGCGCTCGGTGGCCTAGTCGAACCGAGTGATTGGAATCAATCACCTGAGTTAAGCAACAACAGACGCGGTCAGGGAAGAATTTTTTCGAGTGCTTCAGTATTTCGCAAGGCACGTTAGGCTGTTGGTGCCGACTGTCATGTAAAGGCAGTCGTTAAGCTATGTCAGAGGCCTAATGGGCGGCTTGAGTTTTCAAACTTCTAACAGCCCGCCACTGTGTTTCCATCCTCCACCGACCTAGACTTGGCCCCCGTTGTGGAGTATGTTCCTGCAAAGCAGGAAGAAACCCGTACTCCAGCAGTGGGGACATACAAATAGTATTGATATCGACAATGTAAGCCTTTTACAGTATTTTGTTTCCAAATTGTACAATCAAAAGTCATGATCTCAATAATTTATTTGAATGTAAACAATTTACTTTCGTTTTGCTGTAGTTGCTACATTTGGACCGTATTTGTAGTGGAGATCGTGTTAAAAAACAACCATCTTTTAAAAAATCATCTGAAACTTAATACATCAGAGCCTATTATGATAAGATTCCATGATTCCATGATTCCATGCTATCAATTAGTAAATTTTCTCACGCAAGCAGGAAAAACCAACAAAAGAGAGTAGTCTGATGTTAATCAATCATGTAATATTCATTAAATTATTTATGTATGGTTTAAATTGGCTCTTTTAATTTTCCACTCATACTTTCAGTATTTCCTAATTGCACCGACTACCCATCTCTAATTTCTTTCTTGTTTTCCTCTGTGGTTGGCTGTAAGAAATGGTTTTTAGTAATAAGACTCCCAATTGTAGTATAATTTGTACAATAAATAATATTCTATCTATGTTTTCATATGTACCTACTTAAGACAAAAATCACAAGATATCCAACGAAATAAGTAGGTATAAAGTTAAAGTTATCTTCTCCGGTCAGACAACAAAAGACTCGCAAATACAGACACGTATAGTCTTTGTGTGTGTATCTCGAGTATGAGTGTTCGACTAACGTTACCCTTCTGGGAGCACATCGTGATATCCAAGTATGGGCTAGCAAAGGAGCGTTGCTACTTCGCTAGCCAATAGGCAAGTTACTTATAGCTTGCCAGTAGGCAAGTAACATAAGTAGACCAGTGTCAACTTACTACAATTTAATAGGAATTGAGAAAAGATGGTAGGAATGGATTTTTTTTCTAGCAAACTTTTTCTCTATTATATTTCGGCCCGAAGGCAGCAGCTTACGTTTTACACTGTTTATTGACGTTCAGTAAACAGAATGCTAAATAAATACGGTGAAATATTTTTCTCTGATTTTATGTTGTCGTTGTTCTTGTTGTAATTTAACAGAACATATTTTATGTGAACATATTTTATGTGAACATATTTTATAGAGATATATCATGCAGCATTTTACTTTGCAAGCATAAATTGCATATTAAGATAGTATAATTACGCTCGTGGCTAGAATAGGGTATTTTTTTTTAAACATTTACGCTTGTTCCTAAGAATCATGTAGTGGAATAGATTCTTTGTCCATATTATGCAGACGGCAGGCTCTTGCTAGTAGCAGCCTACAAAGTTTGTTCGGCCGCAACCCTCAGCACATGAAAATTGAGATAGCGATAGATCACGCGGAATATGAGCGTAGTTTGACAGGTTTAGATGAATTAGAAAAAAAGTGCGACTTAGCAAATTTGTAATGTTTTAAACTAGACGTATTAAAATCTTACCTTTGTCAATTTTATTAAATGAATGAGGCCTTTTTAGAACTGTTAAAAAATTCTCCCTCACCCAATACCAGCTTCTGAAAGCCGGTTTGCGCGTTTCACAGCTAGTCGTCAGAGCCAAGTTAGGTAATATGAGGTACAGTCGATAGCTCATCAATCTATACATATGTGTACTGTAATCAGTTAAATTATGGATAACTTTGCATTTATAACGTAACTGATTACAGTACACACATGTACAGTATTTTTTCCTCCTGCCTTATATTGCCGACTAAAAATACAGTCCAAAAGCAGTGGCGAACAAAGTTAATTAGTATTCAGCAAACATAATGTACTCGTAAGATCTTTATTTTAAAATAAATTACTAATTTCTTATTTAGATGGATAGATAATTAATTTATTCACATAAGTTACATACACGTATACAAAACAAAGCCATAGACATCTAACCAGTAGTAGCATAGAAAAGAAAAAAAGCAAAAGGCAGACAATTAGCCATACATGGTACGGTAATGTACTTAGGCAATCTACTAGACTAAGAGTGACTAACGTAGGTGTAGCAAATATAAATGGGCTCCAACTCCGCATGTGCTGGATTTCGTCGCGATTCTTTTTAGTTATTTTTCAGCTGGTTTTTCTCCAACTACTGCTTGAAATGCAGCTTGAGACTAGCCTCGTCTAAACGCTGCACAGCGGCAAAATAATACCTCAGTGGTGGCCGCCGATAACACAGCACAGATTAGCGCGGATCCAGCGGCGCTCAATGCTCGATTAATTGCGTCTGCCGCAGACGGGAGATTCTTCCTCTAGCTACTTAAGGCGTGGGATACTTTTCGTACAGTTCCAACTAGCTCTCGTTTATTTAACACTTTTTTATGGAGCCCATAAACATCCCACTGCAAGGCAAAGCCTTCTCTCAGAGAGAGAGTTTGGGATTAGTGACCACGCGTGCCCACCGCGGATTGGCAATTTCGAGCGCTGAGGTATTTGAATACCTCAGACACTCAGGTTTTCTCACGATGTTTTTCTTCACCGCTAGCGAGTGGCATTGCTTCTATAGCTTCACAAATGTACATATCTTAGAAAACAAAGTCATTGGTACATGCCAGCACTGGGAATCGAACTTTGAGCTCTCGCTTCTGAGTCTATTGTTCTACCCACAGGGCTACCGCCGCTCTTTGAAAATGTTTGCAAATGTAAGGTGTTACCTTCTCAATATTGATTGCTTTACCCGGAACTTTACGTGATAGCTGGAACCTCAATGGCGAAGGAAGACATCGTGAGGATACCCGACTCACTGAAGTGTTCAAATACCTCAGCGCTTTAAATTGCCAATCCGCGGTGCCCCACGTGGTAATCAAGCCAATACGAGAGTATTGGCGAACGTGAAGTAGAGTAAAGTGAGAACTTTCTCTCTCTCTTTCAGAGAAGGCCTGTACCTTGCAGTGTCACGTTGCAAGCTACAAAAAAAAAAGTGTCAGTTAAATGAGATCTAGTTAGAACTGTGAGCGTCTATGACTAACGCTAGTGGCATTTTTCCAAACGGTTCCGGTTGGTGCCGGTTGCCGTCGATAGATGGCAGTCGTTAAGCCAAGTCAGACTCGTTAGGGTAGCTTGAAAACTTCTGACAGTAAGACCAGCCACTAGTCTTGCAAGCCTCCACCAATATGAACTTGGCCCCCGTGGTAGAGTATGGGCTATACCTTCCTCAGGGGAGAGACCCGTGCCCCTCGGTGGGGAAATAATGGGTAGATGATGAAGATGATGAGTTAGAGCTGGAATAATACTCGTATACAACCCATTGCAGGGTCTGTACCCTATAAAATGTATATAGGCTGCAAATAAAATGGAATTTACGCTTTTAAATTACTATCTCACGTTTCCCCTAAAAGAAAGAAAGAAAAGAAAAACATTTATTATTTAAAAACGTATTTAGAGGCTAAAAATTTTACCCATGCCTGGATTCGAACCCGCAACCTCTGGCGCGGATAGCCAGAGGTTGCGGGTTCGAATCCCGGCATGGGTGAAATTTTTAGCCTCTAAATAGGTTTTTAAATTTGTTCCTTAGCACGGGTTAGTGCATTAAAAATAAAAATAGTAAAGACATTTATTATACCAACAAGACACATCACAGAAACAAAAAACCAGACAATTAACACAACATGAGCACAACAGACATAAACCAAATATACAGATAAACGAAACAAAAAACAGACATAGGTTTCGCCTGAGGTGTGTCTATGTTGCCACAAAAGGCAGCTGACTCAGCGTTGTGCTGAGGGAGTGAGCTCTCAGCGCTGATTTTCAGTCAGTGCCCGAGGTAACCGAATGGTCCTACGTAGTGCGTGTCGTGGTGCATTTATAGGATATATGAATAGGATAGGTACACAAATGTAAAAGGTTCCAAAGATACCAGGGGCATGTGGCTATTTCAATAACAGCCGAGGATTATATTTTTTCACGTTCGGTTTCGTTCTTTGCGACATTTCGCCCGAGTCGCACCACGCATCACTGGCAGGGGCGAAGATATTTCGATTCATAAGTGACTTTTGCGCTTCTGTTATTTTTTTTTTTAGATATCTCTGTGATTGTCGGATTTTTAGGCACGACATTTGAAAGCACCGGAACATTGTCTGATTTTGCGTCCAGTGTAGGATGAATCGGTTGGTACATTTAATCGTGTATTTAAAAAATCCTTTGTATAATAAATTTGTATTGTGCCTATAATCACAATACCAAAAACCAGTTTCACCAGTTTCACCGTGCCTAGTGGTCATGTGGTAAAAACCATGCCAGTGGCCAGCCTCTGGTATGGTTATTTTTAAATAATACCTCTATTTCCACAGACTCTGGGTCCGTGCCTTTTTTATTCCGTATATTAAATTATTTATTTTCTCATAGTACCTACTCTGTTTCTCCCTGAGCTACACTACATATACAGGTGTTACCGTACTACACACGCTTATTCTAGCCTGTAGTAATTAAAGTAAATTATACAATTTTTTTTTGGGGTTTTTGTGTTTTTTTATATTAATAATATTGGCCTTTTTGCATCTACTTAAAGAGATGATTTATACAGCGTCCAGTAGTATCTTCACAGGTGAAGGGACCACTCCGACGCTGTTGTGCCTGGGGCATGGTTTTATAGATGGTGTAGGCTTGCCCAGCACCTATACCATCCTGACAGCTTAGTCGGCCTAGCCCACAGGAAAGACTAGTCAATACGTGCGGAGCCAACCAAGCCGCGGGTTTCCTCACGATGTTTTTCCTTCACCGTTAGCGTGTGGTATTGCGACTACAAATTCGCAAATGTACGTAACTTTGAAATGAAACAAATTCATTGGTACATGCCCGCACTCGGGATCGAACCTGGGGCTCTCGCTTGCCAGTCCATGGTTCTACCCACTGAGCTACCACCGCTTCATATGATTATATATATTAACTCATGATTATATATCATGAGTTAATATGCTATTTCTCCTCTGGCATGGTTAGCCAGAGGTCGCGGGTTTGAGTCTCGGCATGGGTGGAGTTTTAGCCTCTAAATAGGTTTTTCAAATTGTGCTTAGCACGGGTTAGTATATTAAAAAGAATATAAACACAATACAAATATATATAAATGATAATCTGCTCGTAAAACCGCGAAGATGATCTGTCAGGGTAGTGAGGAGTTGCAGTCCCTGGTCTCTGTCTACCCCTCTGGAATACAGGCGTTATGTTATGTTACGAGAACCCCCTCCGGGATGCAGGTACGAGTTAATGTACTTTGCTAACGAAGAGAGATGATATCGTGAAGGAACCTTAGTTTCTGAGGTATTCGTGAAACCCAGCGTAGGTATACTTTAATTGTTAGTTCGTGGTAGGTACGTCTACTTCTTAAGGTCAGTACAAAGCTAAAGTACTCGTATATAGAGGCACGAATGTAAAAAACAGCGAGTTATGGCTTTTACCTTTGGAATACGTGTCTTGAGAAGATTCATGGCAATTATTAGTACCTACTGCTTAGAATTTTAGTCCGAAAACTTACACAGAAAAATGTTATTTTAAAAAGATAAAAAGATAAAGATAAAAAAAAATTGCCCCATCAAAAAAACAAAGTAAGACTATATTCTTTTCAATGCACTAACCTGTGCTAAGGACAATTTTAGAAACCTATTTTGAGGCTTATAACAACGTACAGTACAGTTGTACTTAATACAGAGAGTATTGTAAAGAGGTTCGAAATTTCACTGATGGCGTTAGTCGCCCATTAGCTGAGTTAGAAGAGCGCTGGCACGGTTAGCCAGAGGTCGCGGGTTCGAGTCCCGGCATGGGTTGAATTTTTAGCCTCTAAATAGGTTTAGCTCTAAATACTTTGCAGTTAGATTTTTACATCGCAATATTGGCCATAAAAATGCCACCGAAAAAAATTATCTTTATTCCACATTGAATGAATTCGACTTAGTGTTCTGCAGTTTTAACAAACAACAGAATACTTACCGTGTGGCTGAAATCACAAAATAAGCACAAGCGAATGCTTCATTCGAATCCCACAAAAAATAATGCCTTCACATGCGGGGAACGGCCAAAAAAGATGCAGCAGACAATTTCATTGTATTTATTTCCATTTCCCGACTTTTAGGGTACCGTACCTGGTTGTAAAAGGTGGTTTATCTGTATGTCCTTATTGCCACTGAGGGCTTGTAACTACTTAGCAGTTATAAATAGCTGGAATCGTTTTTCGTCCCAGTACTAATTTTTAGGGAATTTGTACTCTTGAAACCCCCATAACTTCTCACCCGGAGCTCGGATCCCGACTGGAGTCGCACCGTCCGTATCGGGGGACCGCCCAACAGTGATTTTTTTTTTGTAGACTTTCCAGGATTCAATATTTTAAAAAATATATAAAAACGAAGGTTGGAAACATTAAACACACGCGTCCAACTTTAAAACATTAAAAAAACGTTATAAGGGAGAATTAAAATGTATTTTATTTTTGGTTATATAAACATTAAATCAAGTAGTAATAACCCACAGGCTGAAAACCTTACAATATCGACGAATTTGATTAAATCCAATAAGCAAACTGTTCATGTACTGTTTAAAAAGTATAAATTTTGATCTTACTGGAATATCGGAATCAACATCAAATTATTAATCTTGTAATACTTCAATTTCTTTTACAAACAAGTCTATTGAATGATTGAATCAAGTCAATCTTTTACAATTCAGTCTATTGATACATTATTTCAATTTCGCATTTGGTTGCCATTCCGAACCTTCATACTAACCATTTTTTATCGTATTTTATAATGCACACAGACAAAGTGTAGGCATCTTGCCTCACCTCATCTTCACCCTCGGAATAGATAGAGATCAAGAGTAAGCCCATTTGTTAAAAAAATATATATACCTATTAATTTTGTACTTGTGGTACGTTTCAAACGCTCAAGGTCTATTTAAACCGAGTGATTGGAATCAATCACTAAGTTTAAGCAACAACAGGCTCGGTCAGGTACTGGATAAATGACCATCCAGCGACTACTGTAAAAGGCATTTTCCGAGCGCTTCTTAGCTTCGTAAGGCACGCTAAACCGTTGGTGCCGGTTGTCATGTAATATCAATCGTTAAGTCTTGTCACAGGCCGGACGCTTGATAACTTCTGACAGTAAGGCCCGCCACTGTCACGACCCTCCATCAAGCCGGACTTGGCCCCCGTGGTGGAGTATGGCCTAACCTTTCTGCGATGCAGGAAGATACCCGTTCCGGAGTCGGGACATACAAAGGGTTCAAGTCTCATACCCATATACGATATATAATGGTACGGAACCTCCGATAGATGAGTCCGGATTGCACATGTCCGGTTTTCTGACATGCCCTCCGGTGCGTTTATTAAGGGGGAGATCCCCATTGGACGGACTATTGCGGAATCTATAGAGGCGCCATCTTCGGCCACCATAAGACTGTTAAATGAGCCGTAAAATTAGGTGGATTGCGGCATTCATGAATGGACAGTTCAATAAAATGGACGGTAATAATGTCCTTTTATATTGGGATTTTTGTTTTGGTAAAGAAACTTTATTTCTATGTGTGTGCAAGTTTCAGATGGCGAATAAATTTACTATCTAACTATATAGATGTTTTTTGTTGATTGCGTAGAATTAAGATAATGATTACAATGAATTTAAGTAAATCGTTCAACCGATTGTTTAAATTTAAGTCTAACCATGTTATTTCGAATCGCCTGGGCAAGCCACGCCCCCTTGGTATACTGCGTAACGTAATTACGACAAGCGATGTCAACTTTACCTATAAGTATAGAAGCGAAATTAATAGCCCCCTCCGCCTCGCTAGTGTCCCCGCTAGTGGGGACACTAATTTATCTGGTTTGTAACCAACTTTTCTAAGCAAACGCTCCTCCCGGGAGCTCCACAGTCACAAGTAAAATAAAAATTATATATAGTTACTTTATTATTTCAAAAGTAACATAATTTATTGATACTCGTAGGTTCGACTGTCCCTATAAAACCCGCTGCTGTTAGGCGGTACGAAGTTCGCTGGGTCAGCTAGTCTGAAATAAAAATAAATAGTAATTATAATAAGCGTACACACCTAACACACTTACAGTCTATTTATTCTTCCTTGTCCAATTTAGTAAACAAGATTCTAACCTTAAAATTGAGATTAGATGCCTAAACAAGACGTTTTCTCGCAAATGCATGAACTGTCATGAACTATGTATATAAAATTGGTTTTGGACTAAAAAGTCACAGTTTAAGGGTATAATCTTGTTTACTAAATCGGACAAGTAAAAATAAATAGACTGTAGCGGCATTTCATGAGAAGTCTATTCCTCTATAAGGCAGTATTGCGGCTCCGTCGTGACGTTTCGTACCAAGCCGGCACAATCAGATTAGTCGAGGTCAATACGCCACCGTCGCGTGTCCAGCGGCTAAGGAAGATAAGGAAGCGGCTGCTTGTTGATAGCATGCCACGGGATCAGCGGACGCGTGAATATCTAAAGCGGGTGAGGAAGCGGATATCGTTGCAGTAAACTGGAATAAACGACGACCTCCGTAGCGTAGCGGTAGCGCGTCTGCCTACCATGCTTGAGGTCCCGGGTTCGAATCCCGGCTGGGGACAAAAAAAAGCCCAGGTCTTGGATGTTTACATGTTTGTGATGTCGTTGTTTCTGGTTCCCACGACACAGGGTATCCTAGTGTGGGGCCAGAAGCAATGTATGTGCTTGTATGTAAATGTTATGTTATGTATGTAAATGTTGTATTATAAAAAAATACCGACAACCTGACTGCTAAGCATTAAATTTTTAGCAGGCGAGACCAACTTAGTTCGATAGCAACCCTTGTATGTCCCCACTGCTGGGGTACGGGTCTCTTCCTGCATCGCACGAAAGTTAGGTCGTACTCCACCACGGGGGCCAATTCCGGTTTGGTGACTATAGCTTATAAAAAGGTATGTAAAAAAGCTTTTGTATGGAAACAGGCGTTACTTTAGGAAAATCCATAATAGCATTATAATGTGAAAATGACTTTGCTAAATTCCGCCAAAAATCCCACAAGCGGTTAGTTAATGCACCGCCCTCCCTCCCACTTTTTCATGCGGAAGCAAGACACAAACACACCACATCGACACCAAAACTTGTGTGAGAAAATACGCGTCACGTTTCGCGTCTAATACGAGGAGGCATCCTGAGGCTCACAAGTGGAAGACTTGCAATTTTATTTTCACATTTTAATGCTTTATAAAAGCAGCTTTCAAAAAGTTGACTAAGCTAACAGCTCAGCTATTCAGCTGTGGTTACTATCTCGTTATTGTCCATTTCATGGCACCAACGCATCCTCATTCCTCCATATAAATCTGTCGTCGCTACAATAGGGATGTGTCTTAATTAATTGTATTGTACGAAGGCCTTAGAAAGAGATTTACTGATAGGGTTTGATTACTTACCAGCCAAGGTGCTGTTTAATTACTCTTTATGGCGTATTGGGTATTGGAATCTTGATAGTTTGTTTTGGGAATGTGTTTGTTTAGTTCGGGCCAATACATTAGTGGCTATCTTTTGGGGCTGTGCGGTATCTGTGTACTCTTTTGGTGTTTCACGCACTTAAAGATAATTACAAGGAAAATTAAAGAAAGTTATCATGACGAATGGAATTTGGGCAGATTATAAAATACCCTACAACTGTTCCTGCACTTACAGCTTCATAGTAAGTGTTTGAGTATTGAAATGTCAGTTTTGGGTTGTATGTTGCTTGAACTGATACTGTTCGTGTGTCTGGCTGCAGCACTTATGTTTTCCTCACTTTTGTAACTAATGCTTTAGCAATGCTTTTAGTATTTGAAGTTATTCATGGGAATCATGAAATTTTGTCATATGTATAGTGGCAACTGATGTGTAGATTGAAGATGACTTGAGAATAGATGGTCAGAGTAGAGATTTTCTTCACTACACTACGGCACGTAGGCAGCGGCAGCGGCTTACATTTTACATTGTGCAGAATGTAAATTCTAATCTGAGGAATACTCACATTTTAACACTGTGTAAGAGTAATTTAATTATGAAGACACAAACTTTGAGACAAACCAGTTATAGTTGAAGGAGGTCTGAGTCCACTTAATCTGTACCTATATTAATATTATGTAAACCTAAACGAATCCTTAGCACGGGTTAGTGCATTAAAAATAATATAATCATGTGGGTACAGCGATATCATTCCGATGTAAAACCTAACTGCAAAGTAGGTACTCGGGGCTGAAAGTGATGCAAATTACTTCAGCCAGATGTCGCTGCTTGCACGTAAAACAGAGAATATTCTAATGAGGTTCGAAATTTTACTGATGCCGGTGAGTCGCCCATTAGCTCAGTTGGAAAGAGCGGCGCTGGCACGGATAGCCAGAGGTCGCGGGTTCGAATCCCGGCATGGTTGGAATTTTTAGCCTCTAAATAGGTTTTTAAAATTGTCCTTAACACGGGTTAGTGCATTAAAAATAATATAACGTTAATTATGCAGCAGTTTCTGCGCTACTTTGAATAAAACCTTTTCATTTCATTTCGATACTTGGGTGATACTGGCTTCCAACCCGCTAAAATGTGGATTAATAAGGAAAGCTTTTCGATAGCGTTCTTAAGATCAATCTCGCTTTGATACACGGCCCTTAGTTTGATCTAAGATTGTATGCGACGAGCCGTACTCTTTGTGGGAAAGCCTTATTATCTCAAATTATCGTGTCCCAAAAGCCCAAGACGGCGCGCGGAGACGACTCAAGAAAGCACTAGACTGGCTAATTAGGGATCCTTTGGCCCAGGCGGGAAGACCCTTGGCAGTCTTAGCGAGGCGCGGCTTTGAGGCACTGAAGCTGGTTGGCCCATAATTTTATCGGGCTGTAAGTAGATAATTCAAAGATGTGAGTGTACAATTGAATGTAGTGTAAGTTTGAGAAGAATAAAAGTTGTCTATATTGAAAAACCTATTTAGAGGCTAAAAATTCCACCCATGCCGGGATTCGAACCCGCGACCTCTGGCTATCCGTGCCAGCGCTCTTTCCAACTGAGCCAATGGGTGACTCTGGCCAGAGGTCGCGGGTTCGAATCCCGGCATGGGTGGAATTTTTAGCCTCTAAATAGGTTTTTAAATTGTCCTTAGCACGGGTTAGTGCATTAACAAAAAAATATTGTCTATATTTACCTATAAAACCAATACATGGTGGGCATGCTTGATAATTAAGCCTTCTCTGTCAAAAAAGACAGATGCAAATGTGCCCTGCAGTTGGATGTATTGTAATATTTTGTTACTATTACCTATTAACGAGATATCAAATATCTTTTGACTCTATTCAGATCTTTGTCTATCTGTATGCTAAGTCCAAGCATCTTTATAAACTTTCACATTTATATTATTATTATTATGATTATTATTAAATTCTTTATTGTACCTGTAAAGATTGTACAATTGGCGGGCTTAATACTAAATAGTATTTTATTCTAGCCAACCAACAGGTGACGTGGAGAAGATGGGGGTAGTCACAAACGGTGAGGTGATATTTTATTGTCAAATATCTTTTTTAAAATTAAACTATGTATTAATATGTACAATAATTATAAACATAAACATATACAAATATAATAATTAAGCACATATATAAAGATGAATATATAGACTTCATAAACATATAAATAGACTTCATAATACTTATATTTTTACATACTTACGAATGGAATTACACTTTACTGTTCTGAATATGTAGATTGTGTTATAATATAAGTAGAATATTTAGTTTCATAGGTGAAACTGAATTGGTGTTCTAATTTGGACGCAGATATTCTGTTGAACAAATTCTATTAGGCTTAGTCCGACAACCTCCCTTTTCCGCAACGTGGCCCAAGTAGCATACACCCAAATTTCGTCATTAAAAATTCCACTAAAAATGCTTCCTATAAATAAGTTCAGAAGTATCTAAAATCGGTGATAATACGTGGTGGTATTAAACTAAACATTTAAGACAATAAAATTTGCCAAGGACCTAAACCACCTTGTATCCTGGCCTGGTTATCATGGCACAAAGTAACCTGGTTTGGCACTAGTACAGGTGAAGCGCTCGTGGCCTAGGCGAACCGAGCGATTGGAATCAATCACTTGAGTTAAGCTGCAACAGGCGTAGTCCGGAGCAGGATGGGTGACCGTCCTATGACTACCGCTAGTGGCATTTTCCGAGCGCTTCCGTGCTTCGCAAGGCACGTTAAGCCAAGTCAGAGGCCTTATGCGCGGCTTGATAACTTCTGACAGTAAGGCCCGCCACTGTCTTACAATCCTCCATCAAACCGGACTTGGGCCCCGTGGTGGAGTACGGCCTAACCTTCCTGCGATGCAGGAAGAGACCCGTGCCCCAGGAGTGGGGACATACAAGGGTTGATAACGAACGACGGGAAATTGTGTTGTGTAGAAGTTATTATTATTATTCATTACTTGTTGAATGCATTCCCTAATTCTTCTTCTTTAGCCCCTTTACTCCTCCGTGGAGTCTGCTGTGTGGTGTCGGCCTAGAGAATAGCACCAACCCAATTCTTCCCGCGGGTGTCGTAAAAGGTGACAAAGGGACACATACCGAGGGGTGGGCAGCAGCGCCCCCTGCAGTACAATTCCACCGAACTGCGATCCCCAACCCGCATGCCCAGCGTGGGGATTTTGGGTATTTCCCCCTATCATAGCACAACGTGGCGCTCCTTAGGGGAGGGCTATGTCCAGCAGTGGACTAGTATAGCCTGACGAAGGAGTCTGGGCTCACACAAAGGCTATCCATTTATCTCTGTTCATTGCTAGGGATAGTAGCAAGCCAAATTACTCCCTATTACTCCCTAATTAGGTGCAGCCTGACTTCCCCGACCATTAGAGCCGTCACAGTGGCATTCAAGTAGCAAAACTTAAACCTCAACGAAATAGCTATAAGCCGAACCAACTGCGGCAGCCGACTATCAACTAATCGCTCCCAAAGCAAGCACAAAGCGTATTTCCATCAAGAGTTTCGCAATAATAGCCTTGCCAGCGAAATGAGTGCAATCGGGACTGTCGCTTACTTCTGCGACTGGTGACCTGGAGTTTCCTACTGCTTGGTTTAAACCAGGGCCAACAGCCGAAGGCTCTATTGTCTGCGACAAAGGCCCCGGCCGCAAGGCGCAATTTTAGACGAAAATCCCGAGGAGCTGGAGACAATTTTCCGAGTGCACTTTCGTCCTAAGTTTCCTAAGGCCGAAAGAAATTGTTTATATAGGCCCTTTGAGGCTTTGCTCGCTTTGGGCACTTCCTTAGGGTTTGATGGAAAAGGAGTTTAAATTTTATTTTGTTATTGTACTCTGCATGCCTGCAGACAATCTACTTACGCTTATGAAAAGGCCGCCTATTGCTTTTTAAGACCTGGAAACGTTTTCCTTTTCAACAATTCCAGATCAAGTATTTTGAGATAAGAAAACTGTTTTTGCTGTTGTTGGGAGAAAACTATTCGAGTATACCATTGACAGTCAGCTAGTGGTATAAGGAAGAGCGGGTGATCGTGCTCTTCCACTATAAAGGGAAATTTCCAGCGCAATGTTGGAGTTTGTAGTGCGCGCGCAGAGTTGACATGTGCTTGCCACATTACTGTTACCTCACAAATATACATAACTTAGAAAACAGAGTCAACGGTACATGCCGGGATTTAAACCCACGACCTCCCGTTTGACTGGGACCACCGCTTTTATATAAGTACATAGTTATACTAAATATGCAAGTGCGTGCCATCTGAAGTGCGGAATAATATCTACATTTAGGACCAGTTTCTGAATTGAGAATTTCTCTAAGTAAATAAAGGCTAAGGTAAAAAACACAGACAGACAGACAGACAGACAGACAGACAGACAGACAGACAGACAGACGGACGGACGGACGGACGGACGGACGGACGGACGGACGGACGGACGGACGGACGGACGGACGGACGGACGGACGGACGGACGGACGGACGGACGGACGGACGGACGGACGGACGGACGGACGGACGGACGGACGGACGGACGGACGGACGGACGGACGGACGGACGGACGGACGGACGGACGGACGGACGGACGGACGGACGGACGGACGGACGGACGGACGGACGGACGGACGGACGGACGGACGGACGGACGGATGGACGGACGGACGGACGGACGGACGGACGAACGGACGGACAGACAGACAGATAGAGAACACTTTATTGTACATAAAAATGGAAATCACAGATATTTCTTAACCTAACAGTACAGACGGCGGCCTTATCAGTAAAAAAATATATCTTCCAGACAATCTGTATTGCTATCTCTTTGAATTTCTCAGCAAAGAGCGTGACAGAATTTTTCAATTTGAAAACCGGTGTAAAATCAGATGATGCCTTAAACTGACAGCTTTAAATGAAACATACTCTTTCGCTTCGAGACATAAAAAGTTATTGGTACTTAAGCGCTGGAAATTTCTCCAGAATTGAGCTCTTGTAACCACTCATTGTAATACCAATTAGACACTTAGCTACCGCTCGTGGAGGGCAAAATTAATATTTATGCAGCCCGGCCAGATATTGCGACAGGCCTCTACGATGCCTAGGTACTGGAGTTGAAATACAGAGTGCCTCGAAAATGCGTAATTACTATAACACGTCAAATAGAGTTCCTCATGCAACAAGTACTAAAAGACTTTTGAAGAAAATTTGTCCAAGTTTTATTTAAGCTTTAAATGTCACAGGTTTCTGCCATGTAGTGGTGAGGTCAGAAAAATTATACATTTTCTGAGCTTAAAACTATAAGACTTTAAATGTGATCGGCGACAATGTTGACTGCCATATTTTCAGGCATTTTTCGGGCTTCTGAACGTATAAGCGGATACGCTAAATATAAGTTACATTTCTTTATTCCCCAGGTTGTAGACACTTCCACTATTCTGGTTTATATGGATTTTTTTTCTTTTTAATGCACTAACCCGTGCTAAGGACAATTTTAAAAAACGTATTTAGAGGCTAAAAATTCTCGAACCTGCGACCTCTGGCTAACCGTGCCAGCACTCTCCCAACTGAGCTAATGGGCGACTCACCGGCATCAGTGAAATTTCGAACCTCTTTACAATTCTGTCTGTATTACGTACAAATATGGGTTATATGGATTTATTTTGATATAATATATATACCTACATTCAAATGGAACTGGACAGGCCATGGGCCGAGACAGATTAGCGAAAATTTCCATTGAATGGGTTCCACGTGACGGTTATCGCCGATGTGGTCGGCAAAGGCGGAGATGGTGACACGATCTCTCAAACTTCTGACTGCTCAAGACATAGAGGAGTGAAAAATCATGGGAAAGGCCCTCGTCTAGCAGTGGGACACATACACAACTGTAACGGATGGATTGCCGTTCAGCAATGAAAAAACTCCAAATTTATTTTGTGTGCCACGCGAGCGTCGGTGCATTGGTTAGAGCAGGCTGGAAAACAGACTGAATGCCCAATATGGCCGCGGTGAGGGTCACAGATTTCTTTTTGGAATCGATAATACGCATGCGCAAAGGTCGCACCAACCGCACCACCTGCTGCACCGACGCGTGTGATGCGCTTTATTGTTTTGTCACAGTTCGCCAACAGATGGCGTTACGCATACAAAGTGTGCTTATGAAAATAAATATTAGAAATACTTAGGTAATTACACAAATAAAAAAAACGTATCGTCTACAACGTTTCGTTCGTTATCAGCCCTTGTATGTCCCCACTGCTGGGGCACGGGTCTCTTCCTGCATCGCAGGAAGGTTAGGCCATACTCCACCACGGGGGCCAAGTCCGGGTTGGTGGAGGATTGTAAGACAGTGGCGGGCCTTACTGTCAGAAGTTATCAAGCCGCCCATAAGGCCTCTGACATGGCTTAACGACTGCCATTATATGACAGCCGGCACCAACGGCTTAACGTGCCTTGCGAAGCACGGAAGCGCTCGGAAAAATGCCACTAGCGGTAGTCACGGGATGCTCACCCATCCTGTACCAGACCGCGCCTGTTGTTGCTTAACCAAGTGATTGATTCCAATCACTCGGTTCGCCTAGGCCACGAGCGCTTCTACAACAATTCTACTTCGTCTACAACAACCAAGAAAAAAAAAAATAAACCAAAACAACGCCATTGGTAATCAAAAGTACTATCGCTAGACCAATGGGGTTCGGGAAACACGGCACCGACAACGAGGCAAAGATACGAACTTGAAACACAGGTAAAAGATTCCCTCTAAACAATACCCAAGCGATAAATCCTCACGTATGACATCTCCCCAACGAGATTTACTTTAACGACTTAGGTATTTCCGCAAGTTCGCGAACTATTTCCTAGCCCCAGACGTGTAAGTTTCACACACGCACTGGAGGTGAAAAGGAAAAAAAAATAATTTAACAAAGAAACACTTTCCAATGTACGGATAAAAGGAAACGTGAAAGTGGAAAAGTTTGAACAATTTCCAATCGCTATCTCACACCTACAGATGTAGGGCCTTGGACTGGTGCCACGGAAACAGCGGGTGGCCCGATCGATGTTCTGTTTACGCGTAAAGTGCCAACTAAGTATCAAATATCTGTCCTCTAGCCTTAATTGTGCTCCACTGCTGGCAAAGGCCTTCCCTTTCGCTTGCCATTTCTCCCTGTTCATGGCAACAGCTGCCAACCTGGTAAAAAGGTCGTAAGATGGTCTTGCTATCTCCGTTTGTGTCGACCAAATCATAAACAACACAATCATATCTCCTGGTGTCAAATCAGAATGCCTTGTTCTAAGGTAACTATGCAACAACATTACAAACATGTAAATACACCCAAACAGGGGTCATTTGTATATAATATATAAACATCGGTTTTCTGTGTCAATCGAATCGAAATCTTACTTCGTAAACAAATAGTAGAACTTAAAAACTGAAGTTTGAATCGTATGTTCTATTGGTATAGAACATAATATACGATTTTTATCGAGATTTTAACGACAGTAAAACCTAGAAATTAACTTAGTTCAAGGCTGTTTTGGAGAAGACCTATGCGTTAGCGTCAATGTATACGGATTCCGGGTTTAATTTTTTCTAAGTAAACTAAGACAACTTTAAACTTAGACGAAACTGGACATAAATGTCTAGTTAGGTCAGATATCGAGAGATTGATGAAAGAAATATACCGAGCCAATGTGGCCAAAAGGGCTGAAAAGAAACGTCCCAGATATACGGAATCTAATTAAGAAATGTCTTAAGATGAACATAATAAAGTATTTATTGCCTTATCAAAATACAACTTAAAATAAAACAATAGACACAAAACCGCGTTGTCTTTTTATAAAATAAGGCAAAAGGTAGTGGCTCAGCTGGTGCTGACCCGGGTCAGTTCCGGACAGCGCTGTTTTTGAGTCACTCCATAAGATGTTGTGTATTATTATGTCATTAGCGAAGATTTCCTCCTCGAAAGTGCCCAAACCGCACGTTTATAAAGCAAAAGAGGCATGTCGCGATTGTTGCAAGTGGCAAAGTCTAGTCTCTGCCTATCTTTCAGAATACAGGCGTGAGTTGACGTATGGTATTACTGACACGTAATCAAGTTCAAGTTCGTTTGTTGCTTCATGTGGTACAGAATAGGTCTTAACATAATATAATAGTTCGCAATGAGCCCTGTAAGGGCACTGCAATTTCATACATAAGTAGCTTACGTATTAGATAAATAAGTGCTTAATTATTTTTATGTACTAGTCTATAACAGAATAAAAGTGTCATGTATTATTTTAGTACAATTAGTTTAGACACTGTTACTTATACCTATTTAATACTTAAATGCTAACTTAAAACTATATAACTCCAATAGAATCATTTACATTACTTACACCAGCTTCATCTAAGTAATTATTATGTATGTATTATTAATACATACATAATAATTACTTAGATGAAGCTGGTGACTATTGACTACGGCAGTTTCATGTATGTTTTTAATTTGATTAAAATGATTAATTTCACGCTGTCCCTTTCTTTTAAAATACTATGTTACTTAAAAAGAGTTATTAGTTTTTGGGCATTCTTTCGATTGGCATCATAAAAGTAGGAGTGTTTTTTTTTTTAATTTAAGTCGGTTCGATTCCCAGACAAGGCAAGTATTTTTTTGAAAATCTTTGAATGCAGAATTACTAACTTTTAAAAATAACATAAAGTTTTCTTTCAGCAAAATACCCTATCTACGATATTTAAGATACTTTCCCTTCATGGCCCATAACTTTGGGACGCCCTGTATACCGTCTAATCCGCTTTGCTCATCGCTCTGCCCGTCTACACTCTCTCCCCGTGACCCCAAGACATCGAAGGCGTCTGCCTGAAACTACTCCCCATCCACTGCTTTTGTCTAACTTTGTATTTGAAGACGAACTAGCAAAATCCATTGTAAAGATCGAAGAGGAACAAAAAGGTGGATCAAAGCGAAATTCCGACTCTACAAAGCGCTGCGGTGTTCCGATGTGTCTTGAGTTTACGAGCTCTTATCGCACGCTTTTTATCTGAATTGATACACACGAAATCTATGTGGTCTCAAAGCTACGGTTATGTAATTAGCAATTACATAATAATAATAATGGAGTTGACAAGGTTGAGTTAATAAGGTCACAGACGTCGGTAGGCGGATCACAGACTTAAAGTGGAGATGGGCTGGACACATGGCTGGAAGGGAAGACGGCCGGTGGACCAGGGCAGTATCGGAGTGGTGGCCAAAAGGGAGGTTGGTAGGCAGACCACCGACACGATGGTCAGACGACATCGTGAGAGGTGCGGGTCAGAGATGGATCAGATTAGCACAGGACCGTGAGGAAATGCGCAATAAAGATGAGGCCTATGCCCAGCAGTGGGGTTGATGTCGGCTAGTTATAGATGAATAGATAGATAGATAATGGAGATGGAAAATTAGTTGAAAATCATGTTTCTAAAAATCGCGAACAATTAATACAGCTTCGCCGTCTACCATACCATTGACCTGCGGACGCGCAGCGCGAACCGCTCTGGAAGGTTACTGATGGTTCTCATAGAATCGAGTTTGTGTCGTGATATTTTTGACAAGTATATTAATATAAAAATAGCTATAATTGTTAAGGCGCGTTTTGCTTTAGCTTTAACCCACCTAAAATGAATGGTGTAGAACGGTAAAAATGTAGTAGTTATGTGAAATAAATTAGTAGGTATGTGAAATGAAATAGAATGGAAAAGTTTTATTCAAAGTAGCCCAGAACTAAGGCTTGAGGAACGTTACAAGTCAAACTAGGTATCCGTTTAAAAATCTAGATCATTTGAATCAAATCTAGATCATGTAGTAGGAGACCTCTTATTATGAGACTTTAGTGAGTTCTGACTGAATTCCATATATTGATATGGATTACACGATTTGTCCCTGTTATTTGTACTTTTGTACAATTATTTGTTAGATGGCTGCATCGGTAAAATTTTCTACAATTCGGGCGGGTGACTCTTCCTGGGACAGATGGCACTGATCACGATTCTGTCAAACCACTTTCACTTGTATCCATCTATCTAACCAGCCCATAAACAGAGTCCACCATGATTTTTTAAATCTAAGTAATGTTATACAATTGGCTCTCTTATCGCTAAGAGCGATCTCTCCTAGACAAGATTTGGATGGGGTTCATTGCATGAAAAATATAGTCTTTGAACTAAAACTTTTGTAAGCAGAACACATTGTAGACTTTTAGTACGGATCTACTTACGGGTGTTGTTACATCGGAAGAGTCCGAACAGGTTTCGATCCGATTCGCAGAGTTTAATCATGGTGAGGTGAGACGGAGCTCGCGTCGTCTTTTGCTCGTCTCACATTGATCGGACTCTTCCGATATAACAACACCCGTAAGTAGATCCGGACTAAAAGTCTACAAGAATATAGTCAATTAAAATATTAATATTGTATTATATTTATTTCATCTTTTGGTACATTTCATATACTTAGACACGTCAATATAATTATAAAGTAGATAGTAAATGGCAGCCAAGTATTACATCAACAATTTCACAGTATATTTGTACAAATAGACAAAATAACGGAATTAAATTGAATTAGAATTATGTCAAATTGATTACTCGTATAAAACTAAATTAAATTACAACCATATACATTTAAAAACCTATTTAGAGGCTAAAAATTTCACCCATGCCGGGATTCGAACCCGCAACCTCTGGCTATCCGTACCAGTACCAGGCTGGTACGGATAGCCAGAGGTTGCGGGTTCGAATCCCGGCATGGGTGAAATTTTTAGCCTCTAAATAGGTTTTTAAATTTGTTCCTTAGCACGGGTTAGTGCATTAAAAATAAAAATAGTGTAACCATATACATACAGAGTACATCCCTTCATAATACATCACTTCATTAAATTACAGTCAATTATATTATTATCGTTGAATGCTTCATTTACAGTATAATAGCTTTTCTTGATAAGGTTCTTTCTTAGTACGCTACAGAATTCCTTGTGGTTAAACAGTTTTATGTCGTGTATTATGTCAATGAAATGAATCATATATTTAAAAACCTATTTAGAGGCTAAAAATTTTCACCCATGCCGGGATTCGAACCCGCAACCTCTGGCCATCCGTACCAGCGCTCCACCAATTGAGCCAATGGGCGACTCACGGCATCAGTGAAATTTCGAACCTCTTTACAATATTCTCTGTATTACGTACAGGCAGCGACATCTGACTTAAGCAAATTGCATTACTTACAGCCCCGACTACCTACTTTGCAGTTAGGTTTTAACATCGGAACGATTCAATTTGCTTTTTTAAATTTGAATTTGCTTAAGTCAGATGTCGCTGCCTGTACGTAATACAGAGAATATTGTAAAGAGGTTCGAAATTTCACTGATGCCGTGAGTCGCCCATTGGCTCAATTGGTGGAGCGCTGGTACGGATGGCCAGAGGTTGCGGGTTCGAATCCCGGCATGGGTGAAAATTTTTAGCC